>DWJG01000093.1:0-11469 GCA_018248795.1 Ectomis octomaculata | reverse complement strand
ACTGCTTAAAAAAGAAATAAATATTACAAATTGTTTTAATCGCCTGTAATATGCAGTAAATAACACGAACAGTGAAAAATATGCATATAATTAGTAATGAGGTGGATACCACAGATAACAAATAGAAATAATGAGATGCGCGTGCGCATGTAGACATGTGTACATTTGCGTTTGAAAGAGACGTATTCAGAAAACGTAAACAATGCATAATTAAGGTTAATTTTATATATTATAGTAAGTTGTTTTATAATTATCTGAAACCTCAGGATCACTCAGCATGCTATGGAGAGAGCTATGCTTGGTTTTTCGCTACGCGACAGAATTCGTGATGATGAAATCGTAGACGAACCAAGGTTACTGACATGGACATGTCGCCAGGAGGGCCGACAATTGTTGGGGACAAAAGTTTCTAGAGTAGCGAACACGTCTAGGCAAAAAGAGCGCAGGCCGCCCTCCGACTCGGTGGACAGATGACCTTATGAAGATAGAGGGAAACCGCTGGATTCAAAGAGCCCAAGACCGGTTGTAGTAGTAGTATTTAGGAGAAGGTCTATATCCAAATCGTAGACCTCGGAAGGCTGATTGATGGATGTTATAGTAGTTCGTTACTGATTTTCTGAGATTCCTTAGACGTATTCTTTATTCGTAATATATTCTTTATTCCTAATGGTAGAGCCCTGTGTAGTTGGTCTCTTATACTTATGACGTTAATTAGTAATGCCACGTAACTGAGAATTGTTTTATATTCGATTATATCTTTAATCGTCGATTAACCATCACCTCTAGCCAAAATTACCAGCGTCGCCGTAGTGAGTAACCAATTGATACTGCAATCTCGTGAGTTTTATTAAAACTTAGGCGGTGGCGGTGGCGGCGTCGGCGGGTTGAGTTGAATTGGATAAGAAATTTCTCATTCAGTAAAAAATAAACTCGCTTGACATATTTTCAAAACAAAGCTTCAAAGGTGTGTGATTGCCACCAATTTGCACCCAACCAACTTTCATTCTTATTCTGAGAGGATGCTTGCCCCTTGCAATGGGACAATAATGGTTTTTGATGAAGACCTTCGGACTAAGAAAACTTTCGACCGTCTAAAAGATCAGCTTTTATTTTTTTGTCTAAACGACAAAACCGGCTTCAAAACCAACTGAACTGGTTGCTAAAATCTGCAGTCATAAAATTAAGTAGGTATCGCTATTGTGTAGATTATCTTCGTGGAAAGATCAAGGCGGAACGCGTTGCAGATCGCCGATTTGGATAATTTACAGCATTCGTTTAAAGAAAACTGTTTCACGCCGGTTTTGAGAACATTTGTGTCTTAAACCGTGATTCATCGCGATACGAGCATTTCTTTTGTGATTTATCTGCGCGTGTGCGATGCGTGGTCGTAACAGGTAGCACTCGACACTTAAAGGCAATAACGAGATATTTTAATCTAAAGAATCAACTTGTAAAAGAAACTTATGCGATAATATGAAATTGTGACGGCACGGTATCAATGTCAAGGATGTGAAGTATACCAAATCTTACTTAGCTTGGCCTAGCGTGGACTATGGTCTTAACTATTCCCCTCCTGAGTGGGAACCCAGCAGTGGGACATTAATGGACTGCGATGATGAACATCTAAACTGATCACTGTAATTTGTAATGGATGAAATAAGGCTGAAATTTGCGTGATCAACGTTTAACATGTTTGTTTAATCAGATGTGTATCGATATCGTGATTAAAATTAGCAACCTTCGACTATAGTGTATCGTTTCATATGTTATTGGTATGTAGTATATACATATGTGTATTGTACGTATATAAATCTGCTGTTGTGTATCACAGAATTTCTGAACGGCTGGACAAGTTTTATTGAAAATTGTTTTATGTATTTTAAACTAGGTACGTTAGTTGAAAAATAGAATGCTCAAGACCTAAGTCGGAGCTAAGTATTGCGGTCGGGCGGTCTAAGTGTTGTTGGAAAGTCGCCCTTTCTCCTCTGTTTTATTAATTTGATTTTATTTTTAGTAGATGTTTTAGTGCTTCAGTGTTATGAATAAAACAAAAGACTGTTAACTATTTACAACTTTAATTCGTGCTATTACTCAATTCAATCAAGAAATTTCACTAACGACCGTCCTGGTACAGATATCTCCCAATTGGAACATTCTGTCGACTAACTCCAGTGTAACATTTATATACTATACAAAAACAAAAACAGTCATAATACATTATTTTATGATATACATGTCAATAATAAAAAGTAGTTTCGTCCAGAGAGCCTTTAATTAAAAAATAGAAGAATTGTTTTAGCGACATGTTGTTATGGTATATTACGTTAGTATAATATTTTTACCGTTTTTACAATGCTACCTTTTACTCGATTGTTTCATTTCTAAAACTTAATCTGTGTATATTATTTAAGACAATGTTGGCAAGGTAGTACGAAGAACTGAACTAATTTTTGAGCGACACGCATAGTCACTTATTCTTTCTCCTTTCGTTAATAATTCATAACGACACGAGCAAAGTACTTTACTCTAATGACATTAGATACATATTTTTCTTTACGACGAGCTTCACATTAGTAGCGTATGGGTGCCATCTACACCCACTCACCAGGCGCACATATTTAATCTATGTACCCAAGTTTTCTAAGTTTTTTTTATTACAAATGCTATTAGTATATTAATTTGAACGTGTTGGGCACGTAAAGATGAAATAATTGTTTTATTGTTTGGACACGCTAATCTTTGAGAGTTTCGAAAACTTTGCATTTTATAGCCCACTTCTTGTGACAGGTTATTGCTAACAAGCTATAACGATACTTAGTACACGTATAACGATACTTGCACCCAAAAAATACAGTTCCTGTAAGATTATTAGTTATCTTTAAAAATGTGGAAGTGATGCCGGAGGCAACAGTTTATCAAAATATATTTTGGCTAAAAGATAATCAATGAACCGCGTTCCTTATAGACGTGTGAAGCTTTTGTTTGCTTCGCTGTCTGATGCATCACTTTACGTCGTTATAAATAGACCCATTCGTCTGGATCTTACCACTCGGTCGCAGCCACGAACGCGTTAGCACCTAGCGACGCGCGACATGATAAGCGACTAAAAATCACAGGCAAAAGCTAGAGACTGTCAAGGCGACGCGACTAAAGGTGCGAAACTGATATCGCGCGACGCAAAATGTGACTAACTGTGGTCTGGTGTTAACGCCGCGGCTATTTACCAAAATAGTAGTTCCGTGGTAGTTGTGGGTTAAGAAAATAACAGTTTTCTTTACTCAAACAAAAAAGTGAAACACAGATAGATTAGAACAAATAGACAGAGACATAATAAAGCTACAGACTTTAATCAATGCAGGCGTGCAGATATATCACAAGCAATACCGGGCCATATTTTAATTATATGATTGAGGTGGTATTGATGTCGCCGTGGGTTGTAGCTAATATATGACATAGCGCAAGTCGCATGTCGCTGCACTCGTGGCCAGACCTTTAGACAGCATAAACACATCCGAACTCCATATCATGAATTTTATACAAATCATTTTCCTCGCAGACATCCGCGAGGGTGAAGTGGGAGTTATAAATAGTGATTTCCCAGAAACAGATCATCCTCAGGTAATTTGGTTTACGACTACAGGAAAACGTTCCAACGTCTGACGCTTTTCACTGCTATCTTGGTTGTAAACTATTATAGCCTTTGATCGTAGCTTTCCAGGCAAACTATATGCATTCAAAAGATTTAATTAAAACTATTTTATTTCTTATTGATTTTAGTATTTATTTCGGAGTACCTCTCTCAGGACCTTAACAGGTACAGAGCCTTATCACTAAGGTTCTGCAGTCCGACCGGCCGTTCGTCCCTTGGACACAGAGCTGTCGCAAGAACTGTAGACAATAGGTAATCACTTGAAATTTCCACAACTACAAACAACTGGACTTAAACTGCCTTATATATTCCGATGAAATAGCTGAAAAGTAACCTACTAATATTATAAATGCGAAAGTAACTGAATCTGTCTCTTCTTCACGCCTAAACTATTGAACCGATCTGGGTAAAAATTTGTACAAAAATAGTTTGAGGCCCGACATAAGGACATAGGATAGTTCTTATCTCGAAAATCCCGCGGAAACAGAAACAGTATACTGAGTTATTTGTATGTATAATTAATAGTATTTTATTAACACCACGCAGGCGACGCCGCGAGGTGTAGCTATTATAAACAAATAAACAAATATCTATCTATACATATAACAAGTAGATCTATCCATACATATAATAAGAATGTAAGTTATGCGTGCAGATTCCGTTTGTCTGTGTGTTTGAACTCACATTACACCAAAATCACTGAATTGTATTCAAGAGACTAAAAAATAAGCTTAACGTTGGACGTTACCTGTTTAAAATTATATTACAGGGCCTATGATGTTAACAAGACTATGGCTTTGAATGTATATATTAGAAGTAACAAAACGGTATAAATTCTTGTGTGAATTGAATAAACTAGTGTTAAATATTGCCCGCTGATACGCAATCCGGGAGCGAGTCCGAGTCGCATTGGACGGATTTTATTTAAAGAACATAAAACAAACGAGCTTGTATAACCGATAGGATTATGTAGTAGGGAGTGTACTGAGCACTCTAGTATATCTACTATGTACCAAGAATTAGTAGAGAGCTTGTTCTTGGAAGCAATCAATTAAATACCTGTCTACTTCGATAGAGAGGCTTGGCTATAGTACACATTATGGTACCTTATGTATTATCTTTTACTATATAGTTTTAACAATCAATCGACAATGCGGAGCAGCTTCCGTTTCTTAATATTTACCGTTTAAAAATAATTTATGTCATGATTTTATTTATTTCTATTAATTTTTGTTATTATTACAAATTATTTCAAATATTTTATTTATTATAATCCAATGCCAAGTAATATCAACCGGAAATAAAGATGAACTACGAAATTAAAAATTACAACGGAAGTCGGATATTTAAAAATTAGAGCGGAAGTAAGTACTACGATTGACATTACTTGGACAGTGGAGGGGTACGATTGCTATATAAGCGCTTTGCGACGGAAAGATGGGTGATTGTGAATTTAGTGTCGAACGTTTCGGGACCTGTGAAGTTGTGTTAAAATAAGTGGTGCTTTGGTTTAATAAAGTATTAAGAGTAAAACACAGTGTTTCATATTATCAACGACGAAATCTTTATATATCAGAAGTGCTGATCCGCGTTCCACAATGTCTGAAACTGGTGAGTACAATTAAAATATAATAAATTCGTAAAATTTATTTACTACCATACTTACTCTGATAAGTTAAACCTCACTATATTATATATTTTTATTCGTACTACTAATCTTATTTTATGTATTGTATGTACGAGAATGTTATTTAACTTAATTTTTTTTTTGCACCGATACCCTATTTGCGTTAGTATATTTTTTTGTAAATTTTACCTATTTTTGTAAAGATTACCTAGAAAAAAAAAAAAAATTATTAGGGATAAGCTCACCTTTTGGTTACCTTTCTCTTAAACATATATATACCTTCTATTTGGTGTACAATAAATAATATTATTATTATCTTTAATTAACTGTTACGAAGTGCAATTGAAATGCATCAGGAATAATAAACCTACACATGTTTATTTCAACCACGTGTTATGTGTAGGTAAAATTACGAATTTGCAGGAGGTATTTATTCCTATTTGTAATTTTTAAGAAAATAAAATTTATGCATTGAATTAGGAAAAATTATAGAGATTTGAGCCATGTAGGTGTGCTCGTAAGTTGAAAGTTTTGAGTCATGTAGGTGTGCTCGTGAGTGATGAGATACGAGTCATGTAGGTGGACTCGTGAGTGTTGAGATACGAGTCATGTAGGTGGACTCGTGAGTGTTGAGATACGAGTCATGTAGGTGTGCTCGTGAGTGATGAGATACGAGTCATGTAGGTGTGCTCGTGAGTGATGAGATACGAGTCATGTAGGTGTGCTTGTGAGTGTTGAGATACGAGTCATGTAGGTGTGCTCGTGAGTATTGCGATACGAGTCATGTAGGTGTACTCGTGAGTATTGAGATACGAGTCATGTAGGTGGGCTCGTGAGTGTTGAGATACGGGTCATGTAGGTGTGCTCATGAGTGTTGAGATAGGAGTCATGTAGGTGTACTCGTAAGTAACGCGATTTGAGCCGTGTAGGTGTGTTTGTAAGTGTTGAGATATGAGTCACTTGAGTAGTGAGATATGATTTGTGTAGTGTGGTCGTGAGTAGTGAGATTTGAACCATATGGGAGTGCAAACAGATTGGAAATGCGTAGGTTACAAAGTACATAACATATATATACATATTTATTTTGGCGAGTTACCTATTTTCTTATGATTAGTGTAATCAATTTTGTTTTGTGACCGATTCTGTGATTTTCGATAATCAGAACTATGAGGCTTGAATCTAATATCAACTTACAGATAAAATGTTAGAGCATTGTATCAATTTATTTCATTTTAGTTTTAATTAAAGGGGAAATGAGATACAGTACATAAATTATTCTATTTACAAATAGTTACAGAAACAATTATTGATCATAAAGTACTATCAATTACAGTAGATAATACACCAGAGAGATCTCGACGTCGTAGGCGACGTAGACCATCTTCTTCATCAGAGTCCGGTGATGAGCGGCCGTCACGGAGATCGCGGCGGAGTACAGATCGAGACCGAGCCACTGAGTATCTTCTGAGGATGATAGCTTCACTTCAAGGATCGAGTAAGACTTCTCACTCATCTCATTCAACTAACGTGGTACCGGAATTCGATCCTGATAGTAAGTCTCAAGATGTTGATCGTTGGCTGAGAAAGGTCAACGAGTGTGCTGTCATCTATAATTGGGATGAACAGCAAACTGTGCATTTTGCCTTACAAAAGTTATGTGGTTTAGCGAAAAGGTGGTACGAAGCTCTTCCATCACTTAACTATTCTTGGCCTGAATGGCAAGTTAAGTTGAGGAAAGCTTTTCCTAACGAAGAAAATTATGGCAAATTGTTGGAGGAAATGTTAAACAGAAAATCTCAAACGGACGAAACCTTAAGAGACTATTTTTATGATAAATTATCTTTGTTAAGTAGATGCGATATTCAAGGCACAAAAGCAGTTGACTGTATCATACATGGGGTAACTGACCATTCGATTAAAAATGGTGCTCAAGCTCTTAAATGCAAGGAACCTGAAGATTTGTTAAACTACTTAGCTTCACAACAAACTAAAATTCAATCTTACTCGAATATTTCCACAAATTCTTACAAAAGAAAATATGAACAACGCAATAATTCACATAACAATAAAAACATGAATTTGAATTTTAATACTAATAAAAGTAACCTCACATGTTTCAACTGTCGGGCCATGGGCCATTCTTATTACAATTGTCCTAAACCAATAGTTAAGTGTACTAAATGTGGACGGGTAGGTCATAATTACGACGACTGTATTAGGAAGCCATTGAATTCTTTTGTTAACAAAAACTCGACGGAGGATCATAAGAAGGTTCTAAAAATTACTTATTCTAAAGCAGACTCAGTATTTTCCTCAATGAACAAACCTCAATGTTCCAGCATCGATCAAAATATGCCTAACGCTACTAGTCCTTCAAATACTAATAGTAAATTTTATAAGACGATATATTTAAACAACAACCTGTTACAGGCGTATATCGATTTCGGGAGTGATTGTAGTTTGATTCGATTGCTCGATGCTGAAAGATTAGGTCTGGTGAGAATTTCAAAAGATTTGCCTATTATCAAGGGATTTGGGAATGCTAGTGTCAATCCACTATTTAGATCTAAAGTCAACATCAAAATAGACGAAATTGAGGCTGAAATTGACATATTTGTAGTAAATGATGACCTTTTACAGACACCGGTATTATTGGGGCAGAATTTAACGGAGTTACCTAATCTCGTCGTTATTAAAGACAATGAGCGTTTATTTTTTTACTCTAGTTCCCTCCAAGACTTAAATAATAATAACTCGAATTTAAGTTTATTCGTAGTAAAGGAAACCACTATCAATAATGGGGGTCTCATAAATGTTTATTGCAATGATAAATTCTCTGGGGTAATTTACGTAGATGATAGCATAAGAACAACTCCAGCCCAGGAATATCATCTCCATCGCGGTCGTTACCAGTTAGATAATGGTGAAGGTTCGATTTTTATAACTGCTTTGACCAAGATGCCGATTACTTTTAAATCTAACATGTTAATAGCTAGAGCCCACCTTGTAGTAGAATCTGTACTTACTATTAATTCAAATGATATTCAGACGAACTCATTTAAATTATCCGATATCAAAGTTGGGTCTAATATTAAACATACTATTAAAAATAAACTTTATGACCTATTACATAAGTATAGATCATGTTTTGCTTCCAACCTTAATGAGTTAGGATGCGCTAAAAACATAGAGATGACTATAGAGTTGACTGACAATATACCTGTAGTCTATCGCCCTTATAGGTTGTCCTATCATGAACGTGAGAAAGTTAGACTAATTGTGGATGACTTGATGAAAAATGGTATAATACAGGAGTCTGAATCCAATTACGCCAGCCCTGTTTTGTTAGTGCAAAAGAAAACGGGTGATGCAAGATTATGTATAGATTACAGGGCCCTTAATAATAAAACTGTGAAAGATAAGTATCCACTCCCCTTGATTGATGACCAAGTAATTAATTTAAGCGGTAATAAGTTTTTCTGCACCCTAGATCTGGCTTCCGGATACTACCAGATACCGATGAAAAAAGAATGTCGTCACTTAACTGCTTTCGTCACTCCAGACGGCCATTATGAATTTAGGCGAATGCCGTTTGGATTGGCGAATGCACCTGCCGTCTTTCAACGAATGATAAACAAGCTATTAGGTTCTAAAAGGTTCACATCAGTTCTTGCATATATGGATGACATTCTTATTCCATCGGCTACCATAGAAGACGGACTAACTAAACTCGAGGATATATTTGATTTACTCAAGTCAGCGGGCCTTACTTTAAAATTGTCTAAATGTAGCTTCTTTGATATTAAAATTGAGTACTTAGGTTACGAAATATCTTGGGAGGGTATTCAACCTGGGGAGAGAAAAATCGAAGCTGTTAAGAACTTTCCCATACCTAAAAATGTACATGAAGTAAGGCAATTTTTGGGTTTAGCAAGCTATTTTCGTAAGTTTGTTCGGGGTTTTGGTGAAATTGCTACACCTCTGACAAGATTGCTTAAGAAAGAAGTACCATGGCAATGGACCGAATCTGAAGCACAATCATTTCATAAATTAAAAAGTAATTTAATTACACGTCCTATTCTAGCTTTATATGATCCAAATTTAGTTACCGAATTGCACACGGATGCCAGCTCTATCGGTCTAGGAGGAATTGTACTTCAGTGGCAAAAAGATCCAAAGTCCCTTAAACCAGTAGCTTATTTTAGCCGACAAACTACAGCAGATGAACGCCATCTGCATTCGTACGAATTAGAAACTTTAGCTGTCGTATGTTCATTAAAAAAGTTTCGCGCCTATCTACTGGGCCTCAACTTTACAGTATTCACAGATTGCAGTGCTCTACGAACCACATTAACGAAGCGAGATCTAATACCACGCATCGCGAGATGGTGGCTTCAGATTAGTGAGTTCAATTTTAAAATAGAATATCGTCCCGGCCACAAAATGTCTCACGTAGATGCACTGAGTAGGAATCCGTCCGTATCCAATAATTCGGAAGTATATAAATGTTCGAAAATTAGCTCTGAAAATTGGTTACTTACTCTACAAATGGCCGACCCGGAACTAAAACGTATCTCTCAAATTTTAAAACCAGATTGTGAGGATGAAATCGTTGAAATCAAAAAGAATTATGTCGTCAAAAATCATGTGTTATACCGCAAAGTTAACAATGAATTACGTTTAGTAGTACCAAAGAACGCTAGGTGGCAGATTTGTAAGGCCAACCATGATGATATAGGACATTTTGGATTTGCAAAGACTTTCGAACGAATTGAAGCCCGGTATTGGTTTCCTAAATTAAGGAGATTTGTAAAAAAATATGTAGCTGCGTGTATTGACTGTGCTTATAATAAGGATAACGCGTCAAAAACGCGAGCAGGGCTACTACATCCCATTGAGAAAATAGCAATTCCCTTCCATACTCTACATCTTGATCATTTAGGTCCATTTATAAAAAGTAGATGTAATCAAAGTTATGTACTGACTATTGTCGATGGATTTACCAAGTATCTTTTTGCGAGACCAGTTAGAGATACTAAAACGAAGAACGTCATAAAAGCCTTACAAAATTTATTCAATGATTTTTGTGTGCCTTCTAGGATAATAACGGATCGAGGTACTGCATTTACTTCTGTACAGTTTAAAACTTTTTGTAGTGACAATGGAATAAAACATGTGCTGAACGCAGTTGCTTGTCCCAGGGCAAATGGTCAGGCCGAAAGGTTCAATCAAACAATTTTATCGGCTCTATCAACCCAGAACTTTAATAAAGATGAACGTGACTGGGACAAACAATTGGGTAAGGTACAATGGGGTATAAATAATACCGTTAATGCTACAACAAAGAAAACTGCATCAGAATTACTATTCGGTTTTAAGTTAAATAATATCTGTGATAATAAAATGCTTCAAAATAATACAAACCTTACAATACCAAACGTTGCTGAAACTAGACGCGAAGCAGCTGAAAATACTAGAATCAATCAATCTAAACAAAAAGAATTTTACGATCGCGACAGACAGCCGGCTAAACAGTATTCAGAAGGAGATTTAATTAAAATCACGAAGACTAATTTCAGCAACGACGGTAAAAGTAAAAAGTTATTACCTAAATTTATTGGTCCTTATAGAATTGCAAAATGTTTAGGAAACGACCGGTATGAGATATGTAATGTGCCAGGTTTTAACAATAAGAATTATAACAGTGTTATATCATCAGAGAGGATCCGTCCGTGGATACATTTAAATTCTTTAGAAGTTATCAATGATTCAAATTCAGAATCATCTTCGTCTGATGAATAAAATGCAAGCGTGTAACACTTTTAACTATTTAAATATTTACATTATTTTGCTAAGATATTTATTACTTTTAATTATAATCAGTTATTCTAATCGCGAGTGTCATGATTCTATTTATTTTTAGATAAAATATACCTACACCTATTGCATGATTATTTTAAGATTATTATTTTTTTTCAATCATTTATAGGCTACCTTATTTTTTTTTATATACATCTAATAAGAACCTCAATGTATTTTATGTTATCGTGCTCCGGAGCTAGCACGTTATCAGATGGCCGAGTGTCATGATTTTATTTATTTCTATTAATTTTTGCTATTATTACAAATTATTTCAAATATTTTATTTATTATAATCCAATGCCAAGTAATATCAACCGGAAATAAAGATGAA
>DWJG01000092.1:0-11476 GCA_018248795.1 Ectomis octomaculata | reverse complement strand
AAAACCAGCCAGATACAAATACTATAGCCAAAGAGATTTTATTACAAGTTCATACATACTATAATGCGAAAAGACCTGTAAAAGCAAGTTGATGGCAGAGTAGACGTTTGGCTAGACTGGAAATTGAATCCAGAACTCTTTACATGCCGCAGCTGCATTGTGCCAAACAGGTTGTCAATAATTCACTTAAAACCATCGAAGAACATCAAAATAAAGCCACCGACGACGCTGAACATGCATAATGACGTGTTATGATAGTAAAATAAAGCTTTTAGCCTTAATTCCCTAAAGAATGCGTTTCTCGAAATGAGGACGAATGAAAAATCAACGAATTCCAAACATAAAGCTTATTACATCCTGGCAGCTAAATACCACTTAAATTTTGGGGCACTCTTTTATTATCTTTTATGGCATATTGTTTTTAAGGTTCTTTTACCCAACATTAACGAGTCCAGACAATGAACCTGACGAGTGTTGACCTCTTGACTTTGCTTACCTACACGCAACTCTGTATACAACGTCTATGAATCAGTCACCTTTGTATTCTTCCTTTTTTACATGAGTTATTAAGTAAACAGTGACATCATCCTACTGAATCTCATCATTGGCCATGTGTCAAAAAAGTAAACTCGATTTACCGGAAATCAGTTGCCAGACAGCATTTTGACACAATGAACAAAATCGACTTTTCCTCCTAAGTCACCGTTACGTGTGTATAGTAGACAGAATCTTCGTTGCTATTTTGAAGCATTTAAAACGGGGCCTTAAGAAATTGAATTAAGTAATAGGTAGCGGCTCGTTTAGTTAGATAAGCTGGGAAGAGGAGACGGGCGGGCGGCGCGGGCTCGCTCGAAGTACACTTCGCCGCAGATTAAAGACACTCAGATATGCAGTCCCGACATTGCACAATTCGAGGTTCAAGCGGTCCGCTGGAATACTTCGCGGCATTTTCATGTTTGATAATACGATAAGCAAAACATGCACTGTCTTTTTATTGCTACGTTGACATAACAGGTACAGATGCTGCGTCTACAACTAAACCAGTTGTAACTTGTAAATGATACGATAAATAATATGATAACTACGTAATGAGACGATAATATGGATCTCATTTTTGAACACTACATGTTTTAAAACTTAAAATTAGATCTTACAACCTCACCAGTCTACAGAGCAAGACAAGTCTATGCCGCTATTAAATATAAATTTATCATATTTCAATGAAACGGCCTATCGAAATAGCCTATTACGTTAACAGTGCGAGTATTAAGATTAAGTATTAATTTGTATTAGCCCGCGGCATCTCACGCTACGCATCTCACGGTAAGTGTCTGTGTTTGGACGCCATTAAAAAAAACTTTGTATAGATCCTATTTTATCTACGGCAAAGTCAAAGCCAGTGAGGCAAATGTCAGTAAATGGGATAATGAGAGAACAGTGATTATTTACCACCGTGCGTAATGTAACCGTTAAACGACTGAAGTCACGCAACCACTATACGTAAAGTACATAATTTCATACATTTAAAGGTTCGTTTCATTAATCATATGAAAAAAGACGTAAAACATTGTACCCTTTTCGCAAAATTTTATTACGCAAAACATTCGAATTATGAAATGTTACTAATATGTAAATTTGAAAAATATAAAAACCGGTCGATAAAGATGTTTATATTCAGAGACTTAGTGGTCAACATAGCTATCAGCAATCATTCGATGACCACTCAGGTCGTTAGACCAGGTTCATGCTTATGACTAGATTTGGCCAATCGGTACAACTAGCCACCAGTCGGTTGGCGGCCGGTCCGCGCCGCCGCGCCGTCTGCCGCGCCAATATAACCCACTTTCGAACACCTCTCGTAATGAATGCCATTACAACCACGGAGAATTGTAAGCACTAACGCACGTTAAATATTATAATTAAATCATAGTCACACCTATTTGTCGGTTCACGGTTAACTTGTAGCAATAGTATAGCACTGCATAGGTTCGAAGGGTGCCGAAGAGCAAATTAAGAGTTTTTCTTGATTTTCGTATAGCAACATGTCTCTGAACGATTTAAAGCGCGAAGTGACCATTTAACGTCAAAGTTCAATTACAACTTCTTTCACATAATAATACTATTTATGAAAAATAAGTGTCCACACTTAAAATTAAGAATTACAAAGTAAAACTACAAAGTTAGCAATAAGTAAATTAAGAAAAATAGCACACCTACTCAAGCTCCAAAGGTGATTCAACTATCGGATGTAAGGAAACGAGGACAAACAGTGACACGACCTAACAAAGACTGATAACGCAATCTAGGGCTAGGAACATTCTTAGATAGTTCAAACGCTATATTATTATAACTATTTGTTCAAAGGAAAGTTATACTTCATACGAAAAAGCAATATAATTTAAATTAATAGGGTGATTGGTTGAAACGTCATACGAAAAAAAACATTATAATTTAAATTAACAGGCCAATTGGTTGAACTAAACTTATAAGTGTAGGCGTTCTTAAATGTCATTTTAAACATTGTTTGACGGAGGTAATACTCGATGATGTGCTGTACCCCAAAGGGCCTTTCAAAATGCCAACAGAAGAATTAATTAGGGATACTTACTTTTTTCTTTACATAACTACATGACAGCAATAATTACATGGTTCAAAGGAGGCATAAGACCGGTAGGGCATGTTCACTGCTGCCGTTAAATATTGGAATTCATCTCAGGTGGTGAGTCATGAAATTGCAACATAGCGCAAATTTATAATCAGCTACCCGACGACATTCCACGAACTCCGCTAAGTCGCTGCAGGTAAACTTCGCAGTGATATGGCCCCGCGCCCAACCGAGCAATTACGGTACGACGGTAAACAGAAACCAAAACCGAATTCCAACGAAAACGACCAGACGCATACTAATTTATGTCCTTGTTACAGATTTAATCCGTATTAGAAGAATACTTACAATTGCATTAATTATTTTGGACACGAAATTTTCAAATATGAGCCAAACACTACACATCTGTTTAACTGACCCACTTTCCTTGTCTATGTTGTTCGATATGTGGGCATAAAAAAGCTATTATGATGTAAAAGCCACACTAAAAGGACTTAACAAGCGACGATGTGACTTAATCTGCTATTTATCTTTATTAAAAATCTACGACCTCCATAATCTTGACGCTCCCGTTGGGTTGGGCGGCTCGACGCGGATTATGAATTTCTAGCATGTTACTTCATTATTAAAAATAATATTATTTTATTATTAATTTCGAATTCATTCCAGTGTTACAAGATTTGAAAATCTCTACAACGCCTTTGAATCCGATAAACATACATATGACTGAAACCTTATAATAGTTTAATAAAATTCGATTGTACAATTGATTGTCAGATTGGACAGTATTGGTGACGCCATAAGAGATTCGTTCGGAGGTTACGGGTGGTCGGTACTGTACATATACATGACGGCGTCGATCTTCCCCAAAAAAAGTATTTGGACATCATCCGTTTCTACATTTTAATTTAACAACGGAAGCCGCATGACTCGGCAGGAAAAAATCAGATTAATTTACACTGCTGCATCCAAACATTCAACCTTACTAGATGAATTGCTTTAAAATGTGAGAACTTGAAAATAGACAATGTAAGAGCAAAAAGTCATCTTAGAAATAAACGTGATCTCACCAGGAAGCTCATCCACACAATAGGACAAGGGAAGGACGTAAAGGCCAATGACTTTCGTAGAAACAAATACATCTCTATTTAGAAAGACTGAATATTCCCATTTCGTCGTGTTTTCTTTACTTGTAACTCTTTAGGGTTAGTTATTATTTATAGACCGTTGTATTGTGTGGTTTGATCCGACGCGGAAGTTTTTACATAAAGAGAGAAGTGATTGAAACGAAGGTCTTGTAATATGAAACCAAGTATTTTTTTTACAATTATAATGATATATGATAATTTAATAAATGGTCAAGACTCATAATTGTACACTATGTGTGTTATTTACTCTTAATGTGATAAAAATGTTGCAACATACTATCAACAAAAAGGCCTATTTCTTGACAAATGATAAAACACCTTATTAATTCAAGAGATAAGTATCGCATACATAACAAGTACACGGGCAGTTAATGATGCTATATTGGAAGCCGGCGTCAAATAAAAAACGAAGAAACCGTCTTGCACCTGGAAGTGAGCGCCAGCCGCGTTGGCTCGCCTCCAGTCCCACTGAACTTTGACAAGGGGCACTGCAAATTGCCACTGCACACACTGCGCACTCGCTTTCATGAATTTCAGGAAATACAAACGCAACAACAATTCATTTCTTTTTCTATATTTAAAATAGGATCAAAACTAATCCGCGATTTTAGCAATTTATATACGTACTCTGAGGTTGTTGTACCCCTTAAATTGTGTCATTAATATACTTATAAAAATATTCATCCCATGTAAATTCGTGTCACAAACAACAAAAAGTAAGAGCATTTATAGACAAAACTGCACACGCGCCCATCAACATTGTTATTTTGACATATACAACGAAGCAAGAGTACTCGCTCGACAGGGAGATAGATTGCTTTCTTTATCGATTTTTAAGCATACGGGACGCGCGCCGCATCCCATCTATTCTCATTAAACGTAATTATTGTATCGATGTTCTTATAGAATGATTGTTTAGCTTTCATTATTTAAGAACGATAACAGCGGCCGAGAATGTTGTACTGAATGTATATACATACAACAATTTGAGGTCTGATCGGTCGTCGATTAACAGAAGTGATACACATCACACCAGGTCGAACTGTGACTAATCGTGCCGCTTAACAAAATGAGCGCGTCTACGTGCCGACCCGTTGCCAACGCCGTCAACCCATAATTTATTCCAGATAATTAAGCACAAAATAAATTTGCCGTTGCTAATAAATAGAGTGAAATAACTGCAAATAGAAATAGACATGTCTTGGTAAAAACGTCACTGTAATATATGTTTAAAGAATCCCAATTATCGTAACATACGGTACGTGCTACATTCTTACCAGATGTAATCTTAGAGCTTGACTGACGTTATAATAGCAAAGACGCAGCAGGATTACGCAACAATATGAAGTAGACGAGAACTGATGAAAGGCTGACCTCAAGACGCGCGTGGGCGCAGTTCGACAATGATAATCCGACTACCCGGGGTCCACGAACTGCACCGGAATGCAAATAAATAGATGCACATAAGCAGGACGAGAGAACACACCTGTCGTTGATCGGTGGAATAAACAATGCATGTCAACACGCGCCTCGAATGTCGGAACGCCTCGTCTAGTCACGATCGAGTGGGGGTATTCTTCCGGAACGCTTGATTGATCTTGAAGACTATAGACGCTAATTGTTATTTGGATTTCTTAAATATTTGCCCGATAAAACGCTTCCTCGTCAGATGGTAATAAAATTCTAAAATACCTTTTATACTGAAGTAACGTCGCGAGCGAGATTAACCCGCTTAGCTGACTTCAATGGAGCTATAAAACGAATAAATTAGACGAAGAGCTTCCTCGAATTACTTTGGCAAAAGCTAAGAAATATAAAATAGTGGCAATATAACCGCTTGAGATATCAATGACCCGGCTGCGGGACATCTCCCTACGTCTGTTGAGTATAAGAGAGCGTTGCCCACGAACAAAGGAAAGTAAACCACAACAAGTAATCATTAGATATATACTAAACTTTCGTCAACGTAAATCATTTAAGTTTCCGTATAAAGAAGGGTATCCGTATAACGATTTTTAACAGACAAGTGAATATCCAACTTATCCATCATGGTTTTATGCCAATTAAATCCTGTTATGTTTTTTTATCCTCATCAATCATGTTTACTTTAATTACTTTATGCCAAGACTTGTATTATCCTGCAAACTCTGAATTCTTTTGTGTTATATTTTATTTTCTTTCTCGTTCAATGTAATTAAGCTCGTACACTTGTTTCCATTTACATTTTTGTAACCAAATATAAACTTGTAGATGTTTTGCGAGGTTCGGGGTAATTTCCACCACAGACTAATAAAGTTAATGTGATTTGTGTATCTACGTTGATTACTTGCACCACAAGCACAGCGTTTCGGTCGAGTTTCGTGTAATCGGTTGGCACATATTTAGTCGCGGTTACATCCTTAATGTTTCCTGTATTACAAATTTCTATAAAATAATATTATAATGCATATCTGCTTTTCGTTTTATGGACGTAAAAAGTAATAAATATTAGTTTACCAATAACTTCTTTGGTTTTTCATTCAATTTTTTTTTCCGAAGATTGATGCCTTCATATTTATAAGTTAACTATATCCTCATATTAAGAAAAGATCCAACCAGATAAAGAGCCAACCAGAATCGTTACGTTACTTACTCCGTACACATTCTGTCAACGCTACGCTAAATTCAAAAACTCCCATTTTCAACTTCGATCGTTCAATTTTTGATTGCATTAATGTCCTGTTCATATAAGCAAAGTCGATTACTTTTCATCATGAGATTTCACTAAGTTTATTAATAAATAAATATAGTCATGTCCAGTTGCCTATTAACTAATTATTAAAATAGCACCGATATATTTCAGACGGGGCGATGCTAAGAGCGGCCGTGGCGGCGCTCGCGTGCCTGTGCCTGGCGCGCGCCTCGCCCGCCGAGCCGCACGGACTGCGTGCGTACGCGCAGAACACATACAATAATAAGGTACGTAGAAAAATATGCATACATGGTGATACACAAAAAATGAATAAGTGTTCTTATTTTATCTAGCTTTACTTTCCTTGACGTTATTATAAGTATGCCTATGATACCATCCGCTAAATAGACATAAGAACAGTTAATTTTTAAAGTTTAAGACAACAATAATATCGATTATATGCGAAAGTGATTATGAAAAGCATTTTATGATGAAATATTTCCATTATTTATACTAATGATCTTTTCAGGATTTAACCAATATATTATCAAGCATAGACGAGAGACTACGAATATTGGACACTATAAGCGCGGCTCAAGTGAAACAGGCGCGACGTCTCGACGTCATACAAGACAAACTGGGTAAATACAACGTCAATAACGTAACTCTACCAAGGGATAGAGCTCAGAGTGAACGCGTACGGCGCGGTCGTTGATGTGAATGAAATGTTCCAATATGTTATTGTTTGAAAATCTACATAGTTATCACAGATTCACGTCCTGACCTATATTTCGCATGTTTACACTCCTAACTGACATATTTCCCAATAATAACAATGAGTCACAGCGAATCATGATCTTACTGTGTCATATCCTATTTTAGAATCCGTGCGTTATGTTAAGTTTCGAAATATTAGTCCTATATATCATTCGCAATTAGACAAACGGGGCAGCGCCGAATCAATTGCACAGGATCCGGCTACAGCGGAACAGCCACAGCGAATTGTATGAATTAACATGGTGGACACATTGAGATAAGCAATGGTAAATAGGAAGTCCTAATAGGTTTCTAATTGCCCCCAGACCGCGTGGAAACAACGCTGTCATTGAGACTGGAGAGAGCACAATTGGCGGCGGAAAGATTAGAACATCGACTGCATATGCTTCAAACAAATGTGCAGGTTTGCTTTAATTACTCATGTTATTATCCCTTCTAATATTATAAATGCGAAAGTAACTCGGTCTATCTATATATCTGTCTCTGTGTGTCCTTTTCACGCCCAAACGACTGAACCGATTTGGATGAAATATTTTACAAAAATAATTTCGGACACAAGTCCTCCAGACCAAGTCCGATCTCATGTCCTTTACATACAATAGTTTTTATCGCGAAAAATAGGCCACAGGGGATTAAAATTTATGTATTTACGTATAAAGTGTGGTCGTGGTCGAAGATAAAACCTTAAAACTTTATATTAAGGCAATATTAAATATTTGTACTGGAGTTTCTATCCGACAAGTGCGATAATAACCGAATTTCACGCGCGCGATATAACTACAATTTTTTAATTTTTAATTTGCTTTTCAGTCATCGATCAAGGAGAGCAGTGATAAAATAGAGGAAAGCCAGACTAAATTGACCGAGATTGCACAAAACTTAACTAACAATATAAATTCTCATACACTTTTACTGGAAAAGGTAAACATTATTTTTTATCTTTATACACTACTGGAATAATGGTCTAAATCTGTTAGGACGGGATAAACATAACGCAATTCTAATTTAAATTTTATCACGGGGAAATGTGATTCGTCATGAAGGTTCATTGAGTGTATCGATGTACCTTATAATGAACAAAACTTTTTGAATTTTATTTCTTTTTATAACATTTTCTACAGAAGAAAAGAGCTCTGTAGTTTTTGTAGTTACTTGCACATAAACTTGACATATGTATATTAATTAAATACAATTATTTAGGTTTATTAATGTCGATAGTATTGTTTGATATTCGACCATAGAGGCATTTCAAATACACCTATTGGTATCCTTATAACACCAGTGTTTATGTAAAGGTGAACGGCGCGTATGCTGACACGTGGCGGCGCGGGCTGGTTCTGGAGTCGTTGGTACGAGACGGTATGTCGCTGGTGAACGCCACGCGGCGCGAACTTGCCGACGGTCTGCGCGCGCTGGCCCGCCGCCAGCGAGACGCAAGACTCTCATCCAATGATCTGGAGGCGGCCTTCTCCAAGCGACTCAACGACAATACATACAAGATCGATCTAAAGGTACTCTTACATCTAATCTCTTCTTCAATCTAAGAGGCCGACCGTTTCAAAGACGTTATTGCTTCTTTATGTTAGATATTGCAACCCTCGCACAAAATTCTTTAAAGACAACTTACTTAAACAACATGAACATGAGAATACTTTTAAAATAGTGAGGTTAATTGTTTAAAGCCGTATTTGACCGTGTGTAGTTCATATGTACATACCTGTATACGAGCACACGGCACCCCAATTACTGACTGACATACAAACTACAACTGGCGCAACAGATAAGGATAATGTTACCACTACACATAACACGACCATCGACAGAATTACAAGCAGCGAGTAGGAAGCACATAATAGGACGTTGGCAAAGCGCCAATGTCGCCAATGAAAGGCATGGCCCTCTGCAATTACGGCCCGTATCATTCTACTATAAAGGAATATTCGCCACTTTTCATTTATTTCACTACATTCTACGTTACAAAAAAAATGGTATGTAAAAAATATTTTTCCGGGACATTTTTTACTGTTTAATTGTACAATTTTATTATGAACTAAAACAATAGTATTGTCACATTAGTACCTGTGTACACGAACCCTTAAATAGCTTACTCGGCCAGCATAACAAGTTTACCAATTCAATTCAAAGGTAACTGATCGAATAGATAACATTTAACCGAATGACAGCATAAGAGACAACATGAACGAAACATTACGAAACCTTCAAACGAATTACGAGCAGCAAATATGATACTATATCACATACATATGTAAAGCTCCTATAGGCTTTACATTTTAATGACCAGTCAATGCCACAAGGCTTACAAAGAGTAACAGGGTATTATTATTTTCATGCAACATGCTACGTCAAACTTGTATATTTTTACTTACAACTTACCTCTGTATTATTTGTTAACAAGTTTAAAAAAACCTAAAACCGTAATTTCCGTTCATTCTCTAATCTCCGATGACCGCTAATTACGGAATAATTGCATGTTTATTTGCGTTAGACTTTAATATCATGTAGTTTTTTTTTTAAAAGTCCAACAGCTACAGTGTCTTATTTTTAAATATAATTAAACCCAAGGTAGTATTATCATAATCGCCGAAACTAGAGGATCTTTGTATCTATCTAGGTCTACTTGCTGTAGACTCCGATGATTTGCTATCTTTAATTGGCGGGTAATTTTAATTTTTATATATTTTATATTTTGAATTATATGTTTATTGCAGATGCAAGAAGTATTAGAATCACAAAAGCGATTCATAGACTCGTGTCAACAGCAACGAGTGCAGCTCGACGACCCGACGCATGTTGCAGACGTGCTGGACAGACTAATCGATTCATTGATCAATAAGTATGTGAAACTATACATTTATTAAGTAATTATCAAATGATGTCTCTGGATGTTAAAGAACTATTAGTTCAGTTAACATTTGTCCATCTACCAGTATCATAAGAGCTAATAGTAATTTGAAAAGAATAGCACTTCAAATTAAAGAAAAAATTCCAACATCAGAGGATTGATATTACGTGAATATTAATAAGGTGCATGTAGATGGACTACGGATTCATGTAAAAAACAATATCAAATCCTATGATATTAGTGAACTTCGTGCTAAATTCCACTGCGTACCACTGCGAAATGCGTACTGGTTTAAATTTCGATGTACCAGCGCCTCAATTCTAGCACTATATATTTCCATCACCGAAGAAAACGATATTAAAGCAGTCTCAACTATAGCTTTAGTTATTTATATTATTTAAAAACTACCATTATCAATTTTACATTGATTATAACAAAATTAAATAACCCTCCAATTTTCAGAACCGCCGCAACGTTTCGAGAATTGCAAATTATTCAAGACACTATGCGTAACCACGACAATAAAGTAATCAAGATACTCAGCACTAGACAAACGCAGGTATACAATAATATAATTACTAAATACTCTATCAAGTGTGAAACTAAAACTTCTTAAAAAAGGAATATTTGTCCTCAATAATTAATTTTTCAATTTTCTAATAACATTTGAGTAGCTACGTACCGATATCACATCACTGAAAAAATGTTGTTACCGAAGAAATCATTTGTTTCAGACGGACACGACTTGCAGGAAACTCGAAACTATGTTCCGTAACGCATCTCATACAACGTTTAACGAAAAGGAGTTGCAACAGCTGACAGAGAAGTTCATAGGTCTCACGAACCGAGCTGATGCTGCGCTACAGAAACTAGAGGCTCGAATGATCGACGACATGGACGAACCCGCCCCTGCCTCTGATGTAACTGCGGCCGCGGATCGACTTCTGCAGAAACTGAACGGAATTAAGTAGGAAAATATTACTTTAAAATGTTAATTCGTAAAGAACCATATTTTGCGTAAGCATAAAACAGATATTAAACACTAGTGACCCACCATGGCTTCGTACTGGTACATTATTAATTCTAATGTGACCATTTTTTGACACGCGCCGCGCTCACAAGCCGCTAAGAGTCAGCTGGGAAGAACATTGTGACTCTTGATGGCCGATTTGACTCTTGATATTTTAAAATATATCTTATAAAAAGTTTGATACAAAACTTTTATATCGTATTTAACCCCCTTGGGGGTTGAATTATTAAAATCCTTCTTAGTCACAAACGTCACAAGAGGAATACGTGTTTACTAAGTTTCTAGCCCGTGCTTTGGCCTACGCGTTGATACATCAATCAATGATTTCTGCTTTTATATATAATGTATATATGAAAAATTATTATATTTACTGAATATTATA
>DWJG01000091.1:0-11479 GCA_018248795.1 Ectomis octomaculata | reverse complement strand
AACTAAGCAGTATGTAGTTTCTCAAAGTTTGCCCATATTTCCATCTGCTCCCGACAAGTTTAAGTGAATGGTCCTCACAACTGTCGAGTTTGAACATAAATTATAATTACTAAGCATACGTGTTATGGCTATTTCAATTTTGTAATACAAGTTATATATTTGCTTGAATTTTCATATAAATTGCATGCAATACGCACGTATCATGATCATAATGTAGTTTCTTATATATGAGGAAACAAACTTATGAAATAGAAACAGTTACATGTACTATACTCTTGTCCATGATTTTCTTAATAATATGTTTCACCCTTGTTCAGAGAATAATAAGCCTATGGATATAAAGAATAATTCAATATTTTTATATAAATTAGATACTGAACTTTTGTCGACCATTTATCCCTTTTTTTTGCACTATTCTTCAGATTTAATTCCTCTCACACCTTTCTAGTAATGACAAAAAATGCAATAACGCTATAGATTAAAATTTTACAACGTAAAAAAGCGACTGGACTGAAAACTTTCATACATAACTACGTGTGATTTATACCTACCTGTCTACACTACACCTTCTTATTATTATGAGGTAAAGTAACAATATATAACTATAAATATAATAACAAACCTCTGATAATGAAGTGACCTCTGGTACGATAAATATGTATTACTTTATAATATTTTTTTTGTATTTTGCGGTATTCTGGTATTTATTTAATCATAATCTAAAATTACATGATATTTGTAATAAATCTACAACAGTAGGCCTGTTGTAATTGTTCAGCAGAAGTTTTACTATATACTACTATGAGAAATAAACGGGAATATTATAGTCCGTCTAACCGTTTATTTTACATTAGTTTATCTGGGTACTAATTTTCAATCAACTTTATTTATGAAGAAGCTTTGACCGATTTAATACAACGGCATTTTATTTTGCAACATTTTGTATAACATATCCAAGGGGTAAAATGACCATATTCATATATTAAATTATTTAGTTTTATACATACCTATCATTTACCTAGTATACGATTTCCGCCATATAAAAATATTAGACAAATTATTTGTCATTGTAATACCTACAATAGATACAATTTGCTTATTCCAAGTAATATTTGTCTCCCTTTATGTAGCGAACAGTCTATTTTATCATAATCATTTACCGTTGTTTAGAGAATCAGCCCAGCTGTATATTATTTAGCATCATACACCTATCATTAGCCCGGGAAGTTTGGTATGTCAATAATTAACACGACCGCAACGCATGTGTATTTTACGCCCAAACAATCACGCCTCGAACAAATTTCTCAACTATTGAGCCAACTATATGTACATATAATAGCACTCAAATCAACTATTAAATTTGGGTCCTACACCATACGTAGATATATTCCTGTACTAGAAACTTTGAAATATATCATATTTAATTTAGCTGGATTGAAAATGCTGTTGCAACAAGGCTGTAGTACATAAAGGTTTGTTGATACATCGGTAAAGCTCGTTTACAAAGTGGTACAACAACAAAACCGCTGTAATAAATTCGACGAGCCACAACTAAAATTGCGGTTATTTTTACGTTGAACTTTTGGCATCTCAATTAACGAGGAAACATGCAGTTATCTTTCTACTCACTTTAATGTAGGATTATCAAAATTGGAACTATGAGAAAGGTCCTTCGCAATATATTAGAGATTTTAATAGGAACAAGGAGAGGGCATTTTGACCGTTACTGGATTAAAGTTGGTACTTGGTTGGTTGGTAATCCAGTAACGGTGAAATTGCCAGAAATGAAGAAGTTAATGCTATGATATGGTCATCGTAGCATTAACTTCTCCACGAAACTACGACAACATTAAGTAAAAAAATTCTTATATTATTATTCTGTAGTGATTTCTACACATACAAAACGTTATAGTTTTAAATTAAGACGATAAATTTTATTATTATTTGTATCTCACTTCTAGCGATAACGCAGACGGGCTAAATTAATGGGAGCAATGACCGTCTAAATTAATGAGAGTAATGCCTATGGACATTTCCTACAGCAGAGCGGATGCCAATACATCTCCTGCTTTGAAAAAGAGTTAGTTTCAGCCCAACAGGAACATTGGGAGGAAGGTCGTTCCACAAACTACGTACGTGCGCAGTAAGAAATGCCGCCTAAACCAAACCATTGAAATCCACCTCGAGCCCATTAAATGTTCATGATACTTTTTCCTACGGGGAGTGGTACGAAAATGGAAAGGTGACGTAGGCATCAATTCAGCATACCTCTAGGCACTGACCGGCGTTTTATAAAATCCTGTATTTCTTCGTATTCGAATGATGCGAGTTGGTACTGTAGCGCCTCTGACCAGAGATGGGAGCATTACCCTTCTCCAGGTAAGTCATGTTACATATTACTATATAAATTATAAGGTAAGGCACCTCATGGTGATTTTTATTTCATACCGAGATCAACCGATTCAAACTAAAGCACCTATTAGGCATTAAGTATAATTGAAATTCAACAAAGTCATCATCATTAGGCAATATCATTAGAACTTACAAAATCTATCGAAATGGGTGCGCAAAGACAAAGTTTGAAAATCGTATTAAAGTACTCGTCTACCATATTTCAACTAAAACAAGAAAACGAGGATTCAACCTCAATATGTGCTCAAGGTGTCGGTATTCAGTGAAGCGGAGTTAAAGGAGCGAACTTTGCGAATTCGCCCCCGGGGCCGATCCAACTTCTCTGTTGCAATAAATAAGGATTTTAGCGACAAATTACCACCCGAAAGTGTTTCACCCTTCCCGGGGAAAGTTTGAAACTAGCGAAAATAGGATACGCAGCCTAAGATCGTTTCGGCCCAATACAACAAAAGGTTTAGAATAAATTGCCAAAATTTACCTGCTATACATTTTTCTTAATAAATATTTTCGTGTTGTCTATAGCTATGTTTATTAAGGAGTAGTTATTAACAAATCATTTCACCTCACATCATAGGTTTCACCTATATAAATATTTTTTATTCAAATTAATGCAATCGAATATTACAACTAAATGTATCGTATCGATTTTACTAACATCAAATGTCTATTTAAAATGGTAGCAAGTCCTATTTCAATAAATTGACAAAAAGTGACTACAAGATAATATAACGTAGGTACATAAGACCGAAAACCTGTTTGGAGAAAATCTGCCCATAAACGATGCAACATTTATAAATTTCTTAAAGAACGATATCGTAGCTTTGTTTCAAAGAGCATAATAAAGACATTTTCCAGGGTGATAGAGCGTCCGATATCTTATTACAGCGAGCTTGTAAACTGACGAAACGCTCCTCGAATCACTGCTTTTATGACTCGCGCTCCCGATATTCACCTTCGTGAACATTTATACCCAAAAAATTCAAACCATAACAAATCTTATAACCCAGACTCATAGTCGAAATTTCAATAACCAGATTTTGAAAATAGTGTGGGCTGTATAGGCAGTTTTTTTGCAGACCGTCACGGATAAAGCGAAGCAGAAGGTACTTGATTGAAAATTCCGTTAAAAGGAAAGGATACATAAAATTCTCTTAAATTTTAGGTAGCTATAAAAAGCTACAAAAATAACTTTTTTTCTGTTAACATATTCGTTACGTGGGTTGCAAAATTAATTAATATCGATGATAAATTTGAATCTTAACATACATATACGTAGACAAATCTTATGCGACATGAACATGAAACTGATTTCTCTTCACCCAATTGAAAGTTTCTGCTTGCAAAAGAAAGCTGGTAGATGGCAGATACTTTTGTTCTGATTATGCATTTATAGATTTCGGTACTAAAGATTAATAAATACAGAATGTAATTGTATTTTAGACGTATAAGTCTATTTATTTTACTTTCTTTCTAATTGAGTTCCACTTGTGTTACGGAGTCTCTAGAACAGAGTCACCGTCTCACCGTTCGGCAGTGATAAAATCTCCTAGAGTGGTCACCACGTCTGAAGACTTCTAACAAGCATACCTCAGAATCTATTGGATGGATGAAGGGCTGAATATCTTTGTATCCCAACACCCCTGGTGTGGCGATGATGCATTCGCCCTCAATCCAGAGAAGTTAAATATTATTTACAATGGTCTACACTACATATTTAACATTAGATTAGATATACGCGAATATTGATGAACAGTAGATCAGACTATCGCAAAAAAACCGAGTAAATAATTTAACATTTACTTAAAATCTTAGATCAGCTTAAAATGCTGTTTAGACATTTTAAGTATTCTATATAGTGTAAAAAGTAAAGTTATGTATGATAATTACTAATAGCTTGCGGGCGCACTGGGGCGGAAATACGAAGTACAACAGGTATGTTTATATGAACAAATCGACAAAATGAACAGAACATGGAACGCATTATACGCTAAGTCGCATATAACGATCTCTAGCAGTAAGCTGGTAGTTAACGTCATATTACAGGCACCACGTCATGCGCATTCATTTATATTATTTAGAGCATATAAGCTGTAATATGTATAAATTTTGCACTATGTAATGTGTGACACAAATATAAATTATGCAGATAAAAATACTATTATATTTTAATGTTACAGATAAAACATTATTTATTTGCAAGTATTGATCAGTATTAGATATTTTCTATTGAGAAAATATGAACTACTATAAGTTGGCAACATTAAGTGATGCGTCACCCTTTGCTTGAAAACTTGCATGAAACAGCTGTCAATGTCACTTTGCCAACGTTCTCGTTATCTGCGGCTGCAGGTTTGCTGTAGCTGCAATTTTCTTATTATTGATTATTTAAGATAAAGTGTAGATATCCCGGAACAACATGGGAGACTCCCTAGACGGGAGTGAAAATGCCCCAGAGGCACAAAACGTCGTCGTAGTCGACTTCCAAGACTTTGCAAACTACTTGCGTCGAGCAGCAACGGTACTTTTACCGGAGGATGACATCGTGCC
Source organism: Ectomis octomaculata (assembly GCA_018248795.1). Taxonomy (NCBI): domain Eukaryota; kingdom Metazoa; phylum Arthropoda; class Insecta; order Lepidoptera; family Hesperiidae; genus Ectomis; species Ectomis octomaculata. Next base: position 6,520 of record DWJG01000091.1, on the reverse strand, counting down.
ACCGACACTCAATGCAGCTCTCGACGACAAGCTGAACCAGGATTGTATCAGAAAGTTTATATCTGATCCCCAAGTTTGTTCGCTGTATGTGCAACGCTTCTCACTCAAAGGTAAATTAGAACACTGTATTTGGAGATCATGCCGCATTATGCAAATTTACATGACATCGTTCATGCAATGCGACAAATCGGATGACTAATATTCTATACAATGCGTGTTATGTTCATAAGTTGAAGGTAGTTAAAAAACATAAAACTGAATTCAAACTACAAAACAAGTTTATAAGAAACCGCAAAACGTTTATTCCTTGGGCAGCGTCCCTGAAATCTCACCTGGTTATAAGTAATGGTAGTTTTAGATGTAATATGACGGGGATAAGTACATTTATGGTATACGTATAATACCATATAAACGTCTCTATAAATTTTTAAATCAAATCAAGATTAACACGGCCAAATCAAGCAACCCAGACCAGCCCGTCCATATAACCCGTGCAGGTGGTGTTTCACAAAATATTTCATTCACTTGTGCGGGTAGATACGCCCATTAAATGTGAGGGTAGTTATAGTGAGATGTGTAATATATACTATTAAGTGGGTAGAATAACGACCTGCGTGGCGCAGCGGTCACTTCAGCGGCATGTAGCGCAGAGGGTCGGGTATTCAATTCCCGGCGGGCGAGTAATTTGAATGATGAGTTTGAATTACCCTTTCTAGGTCTGGGTGTTCCACGGCACCCACGACACAGATAATCATTGTGTGGACTATGAGGGTAGAAAGCGTTTTTTTATTTTTTATTTAATTTAATGAAATCTGAGAACGTCTTTCTTATTCCAATTACATAAGCCGAACCCGACCAACTAGAGCATCCCGTTCAGCAAGCGACGCACATAACATTACCCGCGCTGGAACAACGTCCGGCACGCGATCCGTACTTGTTGTCCGATGACGAGGTGTTCCTCGATTCGGCCGCGTCTTCCACAGTCACTTCGGCGCCCGAAGTCGAGCCTGTTGTTGTGCGCATGCAGTATATTGCTAAAGGTATGGACGGAGGGTCTAAAGGGGAGGGGCTAAAGGTATGGAGGAGGTATGGGAGGTGGGTGGAGGGTTGGTTTAGGAGAAGAGGTGAGGTCTAGGCGAGGGAGATTATGAATGGGGTATGTGAGAAGAGTAAGGGTATAAAAATGAGAAGTGTAGGAGAAAATCTGCAAAAGGGAAAGTAAAGATTAAGTACTCTAAGGTATACGGAAGAGGAGAAGAGGTAGGAAAAGAGAAATGCAAGTATGTTAAGGTTAGTTAGGTAATTTAATAAAAAGTGGAAGAGAGAGGGAAGTATAAATGAGAAAGATTAGGAGAAGCATTAAAGGGAAAAGATGAAAGATGCGAAAAGTATTCTTATAAGAGGTGAAGGAAGAGAATGAATAAGAAATGTGGAGTGATAATGCTACAAATGAAAAGGATTAGAGTAAAAGTATTAAAACGTGGCCAAATAATACTGTCAATATTACAACAAAGTTCAACACACGATCCTTACGACGATGAATCGTATGATAACACTGTTTCTGTACTTGGTCGCGTGTTCCACTTGAAGTCAAACCTAGCTGTCGTTAACATCCAGGGGCGGCTCTAGCTCGTGTAGAACAGGTCTAGACGTGTGAGATAATGGTGAGAAAGAGGGGGTGATAATGACGAAAGGTGTGATAGAGAGAGAATTACGAGATTAAAAAAAAAGAATGGTGAAATAGAATGATTGAATGATTTATTTATTTGTATTATTGTGGTTACATTGATATGATATATCGAAAGAAAGATAAGATTCTCACAATAACCATATTATTATGTATTATTGATAGTGGCAATACGAACTCATTTTGTGAAAATTTCTAGTGTATATATATTACGACTTTAAATATTAGCCAAAGAACGCTAAATTTAAAGTTAAAGCGGTTACAATAATACAATATCTGTGAAATTTTTAAGCTCCTATTACGACTATTTAGATATCGCCCTGTGATATACGGACATACAAATGGATTATCACACGTATAACAGCCTCAGCAATATGGTTCCATTAGCACCCTTTAATAGCCGAACCCTAAGGCAAAGCTAATATAGTTCCTTCATAAATCAAGACAAGAATGAGAGATATCCGCTGGCTAAATTAAACGTCGTAGTCTCATAAATCAAGATGTCATTTTTGAGAACTCTTAGCTGTTTACCGCTAGATGGCAGTGCCATCACCGGATTACCTTTTAATAAAATTTATGAATGGAGTTTTTCCTCCAGCGTACTTTTGTTCCGGTGTTTTGATTAAGTGAGATTTTTGTTCTTTTGCGCGAATAAATTCCGGCTCAGAATGTTTGGCGTTATTTTGATTTATTAAAATTGTTGTTTTTATTAAATACTTGGGATCAATTAAGGGGATTAAAATAAGACAGTGAGCAGCTTATATAATATTCATCAGTTCAAGGTCCACTGCTGGACATAGACTTACGCTAAATGGCGCCACTCTAATCGGTCCTGTGGTCTCTGAATCCAAGGGTTTCTTGCTGACTTCTTAAGTTCGTCAGTTCAACGTGTCAGAGGTCGACCTATGCTCCTTTTGCCTAGACGTCGTCATCGGTCTAAACCTTCCTCTACAAGTTTCGGTTCTCCAAACGATGTGTCTAGCGCATTAAGATTTCAACCTAATTTTGTAAGTTGTAGGTAAACATCTAGGCAAAAGGAGCACAGGCCACCCTGTTACTTGGTGAATTGTGGACCTAAAATACCGTAAATCAGGGAGCACAGGACCGGTTGGAGTGGCGCCGTTTGGAGGACGCCTATGTCCAGCCGTGGACCTCGAAAGGCTGATGGATGGATGGAAAGAAGTCGGTAATTATGGTACGTCTACGTATTAAACTACCTGCGATAAATTCATTATTCATTTACTCTAACTTTTGGAGTAACCTCTTTTTTCTAATGGAACATAGTGATCCAGTGCAAATTAAAATACTACACGCACCTTTCATTTCTTTTTTCTATTTTTTTCTAAAGCTTCCACACTTTGTTAAAATCTTTTAAGGATGTTTTAATTTGTTATCAAGAAGTAAATGATAAATAATTTCTAATAAGAGAGTGACTCAGAACAATAGAAAATCTGGCAAGCAATTGAACCCTCTATCCCCAATTCCAAAATCTAGAATCTCAACCGCTTGGCTATTTAGAAGCTATCATGTTGCTGCAAGATCCTTAACCAAAATTGCACTTAGATTAATTGCAGACATTTACGGGTACGTACTCCGAAATTCAAACAATCCACAACTATTCAGAGTTAGAACAATCAGTTCCAGATGGATGCATCATCAGCAGAAATCTTCAGACGCTTCAACTTAGTGCAGAAACTTAGTGCAGTTTCCAACTTTGGGTTTCAACAAACTAGTTTCGGGATACTTAATCTTCGTTGGTTGTTATTATATTAGGAGATATAGCATTTAATAAATCTTCCGGTGTATGATATTCTGGTATTTCGTTTACATTTAGAGGAGGCGAAAGGTACAGGATTCTATACGCACATATGGAAAGTATTTATTTAATTTACACTTAACTGAAAATTCTTTTTTTATCACCTACTCAATGTAAAGGGGAAAATAATCTGTATTTTTATGAATATTCAGATGTGATTTTATTACTTATACTGATTTTAATTTGTATTTGATTAGTATTACGTTAAAGTCTCATATTCATTTCATAATAATTATTGATTGAAACTGGAAATGAAACACCTTGAACGTCTCCCAGGAAACTCAAAAACAAACAATATCGGCTTACCTGTAAACCTCAGTTGTTCTTTTAAAGATAGATGTGGACGAATTCAGTAAAAAGGCGTAATCAAAACTGACACTTAAATTTTATGTGTTTGATATTCCTATATACATATGTAGTAGTAGAATCCGCGCGCGTCTTCGCTTGCGTGGTGTGTTAATTAAAATTACTATTAAACTATACTTCCAAATTACTTAGTTTCAAAGACATCAGTTCATCTACATTAAATACTGAAATCGACAAACGTATACATTTTGATAAGAATTTCATAAATATTCTACTTATCGTTAAATAATGGCCAATATATACAAAAAATTATAGGGGCAGAAAACGGATTTTACTATGATTACTTTGTTTAATACTATGTATATTGAATTTGCAAAGTATTTGAGGTACTTAATTGGATAAGGGATATTTTTATATGCCTAAATGATAAGGGGTGGTCTATCAATAAATCTGCAGATTTTTTTGACATTTCCATATGATTTGTATCATAAAATACGTAAAACTTCCAATCTTCACATCGATGTGTTGATAATTTATTTGACAGAACAACATTTGCTGGTTGAGCTATTAACGTATTATTATTTGTGTAATATCCTATGTGTTCCTAGTCCTTTATTACCACTATTCAGGGTCGATTTTATGTTATTTTTTACATTTTCAAATAATTGGCAAGAATTCAAACTAATATACTGATCTATCTATATAAAAAAAATGAATCATCAACATGTTTGTACGCGGAAACTTTCAAACGACTGCACCAAATTGGATAAATCTTTTATGTTTTCGTCATTCTCCTGACAATAATTTGTATAAAAGAAAATTTCAAAAAATTAAGGTAATTTTTGTTAAATGTCTGTACGGTCTAAAATGCCTTTACCTGTCCAATGATATATATAATATGTACTTATAATAGCAATTTGTAAATTTTTTTTTCAATTTTGTCCGTGTGTTTGAACGCGCAGAAAAGACTGAAGTGGATTAAATGAACTAAATATATTCCCAATTGTTATTGTATTAATCTTTATTTTATTAAAATAAGATATAAGTTACTTTTTTGGATTTGTATATAAAAAAGATACGTTCCCATGCAAAGCCGCGGGCAGCAGCTAGTATTTATTAAAATCAGAAAGTTGCGAATGAATTTGTAATTATATAATACGCTGCAATTTAGTGTGGTAATTAAAAAATAAATCATTTGTTTTACACATTTTTCTACTGAAAGTTGCTTATCCATATATAAATATATTGTCAGTCAAGCCAAGTCTCTATTGTCAGTGCCAAAATTTCTGTGATTCTACTATAACATGACATAACTATCTAAGTCTACATAAACTATTCCAATTCAATTCCTAATACAACACCATCTTCTGTCTTTGCGTCATCTTCAAAGACATTTCAACAACGGTATTCCATTCCGTTGAGATCGCATTGAAGTTACCAACTCCGGGATTTGGATGACAAACTACTTCGGAGACGTCTCGAGGTGCGAACTTCTTCAAGACAGTTCCTTTGGCGAATATACTGAGATTTCACGGTAAAGTTCGACTTAAGTATAAGGATCGATTTAAGACGTAATACTCGTGGTATTACGCAGTTAGACAAATTTATGTTACGTGCAATAAAAAGTGAATATACAAAAATGTCTCAATTAGAACAACTTATAAATCGATTTAACTTAAGTGTGATTAAATTAAGTTTAAAATTTATCTCTCAGATATCAGAACCCCACACTTGGTTTCTGTGTCGTGAATGCCGTGGACACATACAAAGATAAACAGACAACCAGACCCAGAAACTCAATCTCATGATTTAAACTGAAAAATTGATTCAAATTACGAGTTTAACCATCTTTATCTAGATCTGGGTGTCGGTGTTGGTTATGTCATTGTTTCTTTATGTGACCAACTCTAATATGGTACCTTATGGGAAGTACCAGCTTTCAAAATTAAAGAATCATCAATATCGTTTACCCAATAATAATATAAATTCATATTAGTTATACAGTTGCCAACTAAATACTTTATGCATTTCACGGGTCATTTAGCGCTGTCATTATGCCGTTACGACGCGACGCCCCATTAATATGACAGATGCTTACACAGCATAGGTAGTTTGCTAATTTATGGCAACCATTATAGAGAATCAGTGAAGTTTTTTGATAAGATGGTAGTAAAAAAGAAAACTGAAAATAAAAGAAGGAAAATTAAGAAAAAAATGAAAAGAAAAGGTATTTATTTATTATAATTTATATTAATACGTAATATATGTTATATATTATTAACATATATATAATATATGTTAATAACACTTCAATACTACTTGCGGATTCCGTACTGCATTTTAATGCCGCGAATGGGTCTGTACTCAGCGTTGTTGCAGTATACCTGCAACACTGATTTTCAGTACAGCCTTGTGTGTGTTTGTTTTAATTCTAACAAAAGGTGAAAGAAAAACTTTTACCTCTTTATATATTGCAAGTAAACAATACTAGAAGTTGTAATTAATAGCAATATTGGTTACTTTAGGTTAGAAATAGTGAAGTTCTAAATGTCGTAGAGGTCAAGGACTGAGGTGCAGAGTATTCTGGGTTTAACCGGGTATTTTTTTTGATCAGGTTTTTAGCATGCAGCCTCCCTGATGGTAAGTAGCTACAGCCGCCCATGACACCTGTGACCAACTTCAAAATGGACTGTGTAAAGGGGTTGTTTGAA
>DWJG01000090.1:0-11487 GCA_018248795.1 Ectomis octomaculata | reverse complement strand
ATTAATAATCATAATGATTATTATCAACTATCTCTCCTGTAAAGAGTTGCGTTTTAAAGAATTCTAGAAGTATGTTTTAAGCAATCTCCTTCCAACTAATAGAAATGTGTATTTGTTCTTAAAACGATAAATGCGAACATAATTACACAAAACCATTAGAAATGGTCGGAGTTGATCCTTAGACTATGCTTGATATCGTTATAGCCAACGTTATACAACTCTTCTATTCCGTTCTAGTTTAAATTACCTACCATTTGTAATTGCCGCGCAAAACTTAGCTTTCCCTAAAAGAAGACAGGTAGATGGAAACAAACACGGTATACAAAAACAAGCCAAAAATATTTTCAAATCCCACTGTAATTAACGGTCGGCCAGAGAGAGAACGCTCTAATAAGTATAAGCCTCTGAGCCCGATAGCACCGGATAAGCCTCTACATGTTAATTACACGTAACTAGACGAGCAAACAATTTCCTCCCGCAGTTTATAGTTCTTATTAGGGGTTTCGGCTAGAACACATTTCGGTCTTATCAAGCTTTTAAAATTTAATGTTCGTAATTAAGTACAGTGTAACGCTTTGTGCATTGGTTCAGTCATGTCGTAAGCCAGAGACATTAATAAAGGTAAAATATTTTCCAAAGTAAAAATACATACTTTGAAATTTAACTCATGCTTTCTTTTCAAGGTTCGGGGTCCAAAGCTTACCAACTATTAGCTATTAAAAGACTTTGTTGTGCGCCTAGAAATTTATCCTAGAAATAATGTGCCTAGAATTAGAAATTTTGTTTTATTGACCACCACGACAGCAAATACTAAAAAGGAAAACGTTTTTTACTTAATTTTAACATAATTGTTAAAGACTAACTTTACTTATCAATAATGAATTATGAAAATAAATAATAAAGCTACTTTCATAAACATATTTATAAAATACTAGATAATTGTTATTAATTTACCTTATGGGTTTTGTGGAAGCTCTTATTACCCCTCGTTCGCACTTAAAAAATATCCGACATATTTTCGCCTCCGAACTCTATCTGTTAAGAAATATTATTTAGGCTTTATTTTTATTTTGATAAGAATATCATAAATACTCTATTTATGATTATATTGTGCCAAAATTAGAAAAATATCTTTATATCATTCTGATGTATAAGTTATTATAAATGTAAAGTGTAATCGTTTTTGTGTGAAAAAGTAACAAACATCCTTACAACTTACGCAATGATAATATTATTAAAAAATAAGGTTTTAAAATGTTTTTCTTCTTACTCCTTGATTTCTGGAAATGAGCTATGTAAATGGCGGAAGTCATATAGCATGTGAATTACGTAAGATGTACAATTAAATAAAAAGTAATTTGATAAAAATGTAAATGTACAGAGGCTAGTGTATACACCATCTGCCGTTCCGAAATGCTTTCTGAGGAAGTGAAAATTGCAAATTAGATTATTTATTTAATTATTTCCAGATCTATTCAAAATATGTGAAGTCAACCATTCTGAGCTGACTAACACCGGCGAATCAGCGACGTGACCCATGTTTTTTGACAATCTAAAAGGAGATACGTGCACAGTATCCACTAATGTGTTGTTGTTTATATGAAAAAATTATATTATTAAAGAATGTTCTCATAATCTGGTGAAGACAGCGGGAAGCCGTTAGATGCAAAGGATACGTGGCCGGTTGGGATATTGCAAATTAGAGTAAACTAAGTTAAGCAGTCACTACAAACGGGGATGGATCAAACGACTGGTTTTCATTCTCCTACTCCTTTTTAAAATTTGTTTATCCACTGCTGGTTTTTTTGGTGTTCTCATTTTCTTCTATTTATACAATGGTGATGGTGGTTGTGTATATTGGTTTAATTATCCACCAAATTTCCTTTTTTCTTGAGTTAAATTCTGTTAACAGTTACTTACTATAGCCCTATTCGGGAGTTATAATGAAGATCGTGGGCAGCAGTGGCAACTTACCGTGTTTAATATTACATAAAAGAAAATAAAGTGGAAAGTTAATTTGCGTATTCCACTTATTTACATTACATATTAGTAGATAAGCTACATTCTTAGCGTTTGAGTATGTTATATCATATTTCATTCACATGGTATTGACGAATGTAACTTACATAGAGTATTATTTTCTAAGAACTCTTAAATAGAGCCCTGTAATTCGAGTTCGGGAAAAAACAGGTTGGTTTTTCTTTGAGAACGGATTAAAGAGTAGTAGCGCGGCCATAAATCTGCGCATTAAACTAACCTATCGAAAGATTGCGATCTTCGTCCGCGCCCGTAATTGTACCAGTATCGATGTCCCGCCGGGCATTAGAAAATATTTATTTACGTAGATACTTTAGAAAATACTTAGTGTATAAAAGAACATATTGTAATGTATACTGCTAGTAACGGATATTCTGCAAATGATGTTTGGAAGTTCTGTCATAGAAGCAAAGTCTTACACAAATGTACATAATAGTAGGTAGTAGTAGTATATGTTCTTAGTAATATTTATAACATCAGCATCACAATTCAATATTGTCCCACTGCTGGGCTCACAATGAGGAGTTAAGCCATCCACTGGACTGGTCAAGTGCGAATTGACGAACTTCACACACCTTAGAAATTTTCTAGAAAATCTGTTTAACTTCTTATCAGAAAGACTTGAGATTTGAACCTGGCGGTTTCGTATAAGAGGTAGTACAACCACTAGGCTATTACTGCTTGTATGGGCTAAGAGACCCGTATCTAATATTGACTTAAGATGATTAAATGCTTGCAATATGTGGATAAGACTTTTAGACTATAAATGTTAACAAGCTGATAATTATGAAGATTTTTCTTTGATCTTAAATATATCTATTGTAGGCAATTCCACGTGAAACACTTGTTTACAAGCAATCTTTGTTTCGGTTGAAAAGGAGTGAATGCTGGTAGCACTTATACAAGAGGCGACCTTAGTCCTCACGAGTGCAACGCATTTGGGACCTCAAACAGGACTAACTGGTGCTAAAATTTACTAACGAGCATTGACTAACATATATTAACAGGTCTAACTTATACTAACAATCGCCACGTCCATATCACTAACGAATATTAACCTACTAATATCCTCATTAACATCACTACTAACTTATTTTAATACTACCTGCAAGTAGTCCAATTCGAGGCTTGTCACAGATGTTATGGGCGGCAGTGGCCATTTACCATCAGGTGGGCAGCATGCTCGTTTGCTGCTTTAACGTTATAAAAAATACCATTTCAAAGTCGTATATATATGTGTGTGTAAGTGAGTGATATATCAATATTTATACTATGTACAAAAATAGTTTTTAAAACTCATCATAACCCTTAGTAAATCTTCCGTGCTACTCTAGATATAAGGTTTTCATTTATTATCTCATTTTATGTGATGAAATACATATCTCATACGTTTATAATAAGAAGACTTGTATACTTGGTTGGTGGCTTACAAAAGATTCTTTAACCACATTTCAAACAGTAAATTGCATATATGGCCGTTTTTCCCACAACATGCATTTAAACATAGCAATGCGGCGAGCCGTAGCAATAAATCTAGGCATTAAACTGACCTGTCGATAGGCCATCCAAAGATTGCAATCTGGACATCGAAGTTCCGAAGACCAATAGAGCAATAGCCAATGTATGACCAGTACGCTTGCTTTTTGAAATTTTATTGTGTAACAGTAATGTTTTTGAAGCAGTGATAGGTTAACGGCCTAGACTAACTTTCTACACGAGGAACTACGGATTCTAGTCTGAGTCTTAATTTTCTAAATGATAATCCTTAATTTTCTATAATCTTTTTTAATTTATCTGAATTCTCTATTGACTATCTTACGATTGCGATCTGGAAATCGAAGCTCTGAAGACCAATACACCAAATGCTAAGCTTATCCAGTACTTATTGATATTGAATTATGTAGCTATTATTTTAAAAGTGATTATCAACACGTTAGGACTGTGGTGACGAGATTTCGAACCTTCTGATTTACATATTTTAATTTTATTAAACGGGGATTCATTGATATAGGCATATACAGTGCTTTGAACTGTAAAAATTGTTACCGTCTATTCTCTTAAAAATTTTGTTTTCTAGCTATAAATTAATATTAATTTCTTTTCTGGTGTTGGTTCTACCTATCACTATGTCAAGGTCCACAGCTGGACATAGACCTACTCCAAACGTCGCCACTCTAACCGGAATGATTACCAAATGATGATCTGAGCATGTACAATAAATATGGTACTTTTGGTGTGATGAGACATCTACTCGTACTAAGGTACGAGGTAACCTAAACAGCTAAGCGATTATAAAGAAGTGGTACGCACTTGGTTGGCGTGGTGGGCCTAAGCCTCCTTTTTGTTTGATGCTAGTTACACTTATAAACGAGGCGACTATGTCAGTACTCAGAAGGGGAGCAACGTATTTGTGACTATACTCCAATAGGACTAAATGTTTGGTACGAATGCTTCTAAACATGGACTAACATATATGAACATATACTAATTTATACTCACCGTTCTCACGTCCACATTACTGACGAATATTAAACAACTGATTTCCCTATACTATCTACTACAAAGTTATTGTAACAATCGCTTTAAATAATACTTTTTGAGCGTTGTAACTGATGTCGTGGGCCGCAGTCTCCATTTTCCATCAGGTGCTCTGCATGTTCGTTTGCTACTTCAATCCTATAAAAATTCAGAGGACACCGATGTCCTGTCCTATCATGCTACCTAGACGACTAGTGTGCAATCATCAGTTCCATTAGTAGGGTACTAGAATTGTCAATGTCTTTGACTTATACATATGTATGCGAGTATACATTTGTTCACACATAAGTTTACGTATAGCTTCAGCCTATTTAATTTGAATAAATAACAACAGAATCCTAACACAAAAATAACAACATAATAAATTCTTTAATAACATAACACCTACATTTCCAATAAATTTTAGATAATCACATTCCAGAGCTTACAATATGAATAAAAAAGAAACAAACACTGCCCCCTACAAAACCACGCGGGCAAAACAAAATACTGTAGACTATAAAATACTCTCCTTAAACAGTTCGAATGCTGTTCGTAAATTCAATTGCCATATTGAAATAAATTGCTTGTAATCTTATACCCAAACAGCCAGAAAACAGCCGAATGAGCAATATCAAGTTACTCCGTCGAATGGGCTCACTCTTCCTTTCTTTTTGTTCCTGTCATACGATTTCTAAAGAAACATGAACTTATTCTAGACCAACGATAACATCTCTAACTCATATTCCGAATATTTACATACCTGTTCGTGAGTATTAGAAATAGAAATAATATTTTTTATCCACATAGGAGTCGATTACCGCTATTAGTTTCACTAATTATGGATTTTTATAGCCTCAATCCAGTTTTATTGCCATTGAAGCATTTTCTATTGGAGAACTTAATCCCGGCATGGAAGCTCATAAACAAATCATTACGGTATCCCATCATTTCGTGCCATAAAACTGGTTAGCTAAAATTAAACTACGTTTAAAAGATTATTAATATTTACAACATCTTTGGTTTGATTGAATCTGTACTACCGCCCAGCCTCCACGCTTTACTCGATGAGGCTTCAATATTAGAGAATTATTTTTGTAACTGAACTAATTTCGTACTGCGTCTCGTCATAGTGAACCTCCCGAATCAGAACTAGTTTATTAACAATCACGAGTTCTAAAGGAGACATTTTTTAAAAATATTTTTGGCTTAAATCATTGATTTTTTAAATACATTCCCGGTGTCATTACACTAATTCACTATAATTTATTTTAATATCTAAGGAAAAAATATATAATAACACTCATAAAGATACCTTCATAGGTTGGTTGCATTACTCGATTATTTTACTCCGTGAAAATCCTTCACTGAGACTTGTCCAGCTTTTCCATTATTATTTATCCTAAAGATGCTTCCATTACTGTTTACTATTACTATATAAATTATATATTACTTTATCAGACGTAAAAACATGTTAGTCCTTTAAGTTAGCTAAGCAAATGTGCTCTACCTGGTATAGAATGGAAATTTGTTTACCGTTGCACTGAATTTTAAATATCATTAATATATTAATAGTCCACTGCAACTAGCAAAACATATTATTATATATAGTGACTTGAGTACGGAAAGTGATATTATTTATTTAAGACTACATCGGAAAATATTTTGGTTGGTAATTTATAAATCGACATTTAATTACCATACAAAAGACACCAATTAGTTAAAATTATGCTACAAGTACATATCAAATGAACGAACACCACAAACTTTGTAGTTTTAAGTCCGTAAAATACCGAAATGCAAAACTATTGGTACAAATCGTAGCGTCATACCCTCCGAAATAATTGCAAAAGTTAGCCATTTACGTGGGCACTGTGACAATCCAGTATTTATGGTGGCAGCAGGAAATAAAATACACCGAGACACGAAATACTTATTACCGGGTATTACCGTCTTACTCGTTGTGAATATTTAAAATAAAAAGAGTGAAAATCTTTGAATAAGGTAAACTGTGGGCGTTCCGACAATGAGCACGTCAGAGACTGGCCTTTGAGCTGTCAGCCTCTTGAAGGAACCGGGGCAATTATATTGAAAACTCCCGCAATGCTATCTTTTAGAAAAATAATACCGGCCTTGAGTAAACTGACGTAGGGGCTTATTAGCACGCTCACGTTGCCACTAACTTCGCCTTTGTCTAAGATCATGCAATCTTACACTTATTTACTGCAAAATGTGCACCCATTACTTTTGCTGGACATTTCCGTCTCATGAATAGGTAATAATTTATTAGGTTTATGTTAATATTTATCGATATGTGCTCCTTATTCCTTAAATAAAAAATTGGACTCGCTTAATTGACCATTTCTCTATTTTTTTCTCGTTATGCCATTGAACTACTCTCTTGTTTTTCTCATTTAGATAATAATAAAAATCGAGTGGGGAATAACTTACCCTAAAGCCTAAACTTTATATTATTAAGCGATATTATTTAACTATTCATATTTAACAATGTGTGTTTCTTTGTCTCCGAAACTACTGATTCTAAAATTTAAAAAAAAACCGACTAAGACGACTTGGCTGTGAAAAAATAAAAATAAACCCTTATAAAAAAGATAAAAGTATTGGTTAATGCATGGTACTGTTACAACGACGGTCAAAAGCTCATCGTTAATCAATTATTAAGTTTTATTTTTTCTAACAAGACTGCAGTTGTGTGGCTTTTGTGGTGACACTGATCACGTCATTTCAGTAATTTAATTAGATTGAATCTCACCAAGTGTTGAGAGTGTAGATGAATCAGTGAAGCCAATGAACCACCGAATGTTTTTCGTTTGTGATTGGTCAGCACCGAGTGGGAGGTATGACCAAAGCCACAGTAAAGCCATTAAGCTCTCAAATTACATTATACGCCCAAACCACGTATCGTGTGACTAATTGGTATTAAAGGTGTTGTTATATCATAATTAAATTATACTCTTAATTCCGTAGAAACGCTGCGGTCGAAGAATTTTACTACGTTACAAATTCTGTACAATGGAGCAATTTCTGAGGCGAATGGGAAATATACTAAGTTAATTAAGAGTTACGTAAGAGGCGATATTTTGGTATGCGTGGGCTCGGGTTACCTGTTAACTGGTGATGTTTATAGGCTGAAAGGAACAATTCGTGTTATAATTAATTAGACAAAATACTCCATTCTCTTGTAATAAATAAACTTCTTTATTTGCTAGAAGCCTTTTTATTAACGTTGTATGCTTAGTGCTAGACTTGACAGAATTTCTTCTGTATTTTATACTAAATTAAGAGATTTTTGATTGATAAATGTTCCTATAGTATTAATGAATATTTGACATATAAATAACCAAATTTAATAAAAATATATTTTTCCAAAACAATGAGTGTTGCATGCTACGGAGCATATTCTTCCGCTGCTTCTTCTCCATAACAGAAACATTTTGTGAAGCGGTGGTAATGTAGGTAAAATATTGAGTTTAGCTTATCACTAAGACACACACATAACACAGACCACAAAAAATAATAATATTGCAATACCATGAAGGTCTTAAATTGTGCTGCATTTTGTAAATTAACATAATTTGTGCAATAAATAAATCATTTCATATCAAAAAACGTATATACATATGTAGATGTGATTTATTGACTAACTTTTTGTACATGTACGAGGTATATAATAATTGGACCAAAAATTACCGGTATTAGTTCTTTTGATCTCTGCCTTTAGGTGTCTTACTTTAAGCTAAATTGCTAAATTGTCTTCTGAGATGTGTAACTTTCACTAGCCCATATTTAGTTAGTATGATGTTATTTTATTACTGACCCTTACACTGTAGCATGGTCAAATATCGTTATTATAGAACAAAATGTAAGTTAAATGATACAAATTTCCTTTCATTTACTGTATAATTTTGCTTAATTATAAGATTTAACTCAAAAGCGTCCAATGGTAAAGTACTTAAAACACTGTGGCAACATTATACGGTACACATGTTTTTGTCATTCTGTCATTAAATAGCTGCTAAGCTTTCGTATTCTGATTCAAGCCGGGCCAAAACAGGTACTAATCCAAATCATTTCATAAAAGCAGAAACAGATCTGTAATCGACTCACATGAAGAAGCCTCTGCTCTTTGGCCTAGGTAATAGTTTAAACATGTATACTCTAAGGGTAGCAGTTACTACTAAATATTATCATCATCAGAAACCTATTGGTGTTTCACTGATGGTTGTCCATTGTACATGTCTCCTTTACATATTAGAATTCTAGTATGTAAAGGTACTAAGGTACAAACTGGCTAAGTGCAATAGGTAAAATTACATATACTTTACTAGTTAAATATAAATAGTGTTGGAAAATTCTTCTCATGTTTGATATACTTAATAATGGAATTTCTTCCTCAGAATATGAAGCCTCTCTCGAAATTTAAATATTTCCAGTAGAAAAGAATGATCGGCAATGGTTCGAAAGGATCACCTTAAATATGACACTTCCAAAAAACATATTAAATTTACCGCATTTTTTGTATGTATGTATTTTATGTCAGCCCTTGCTACTAGCATTTAATTCGACAACACAAAGCTGGTGATAAAATTTTTACTATATCCCCAAAGGGATAGTTTTGCTAACGCGACCACGTGAATAACCGAGGGAAATAAGGATTCCTTCGACCGTTAAATTTACGACTTGTCCCAAGTAAAGCCTTGTCTCCCACCCGAGATCTCTTTTTATAATTTATTTGGTTTGTTACGACCGCACGTCCGCGTTGTTTCTATCGAAATAATATATGTCCGGTTAAATAAAAGTGCAATGAATTAAATGTACATATGTTAATATTGGCTTTGCACGTCTCGTTTGCTGTCCGCCTTATTACTGGGGTAGAACGTTGTGAATATAATTGTTTAGTACAGAAATATATTTTAATTTTGCATTCCTACATATTTAGTTTTTTGAAATATGTTGATATATAGGTATGCCTAATAAGGACGATGGATTTTTTTTATTGTTTTTGAATATACTGCAATATTTCTTTATTCTACTTTAGGTCGTTATTACTTTCGTCATCGTCCATTTGTTACTTCTAATATAATTTCGATAATACACGACCTTAACGTTTTTTACATTAATTTTCAGATAAAATAGTCTAAAGTTAAGAAACTACCGCTATCGAGATATAGACGCGAAACCTTCAATAATTTTTACCTTTTTATTAAATGTAACATTATACAATAGTACAATAAAGAATTAGTTCTCAAGTATGAAATATTCATTATAAGTGTAGTTGTAAGATGTTGCAAAGATTCAGATTATGTTCAATCTAATTTAGTAATAATATACATATGTAATTTCTGGCTTCGCTCGCGGCTTCATAGTTCCCGAACCCGTGGGATTTCCGGGCTAAAAACTATCCTATGTCCTACCTTGGACCTCAAACTATGTCTGCACAAAATTTGATCCAAATCGGTTCTGTAGTTTAGGCGTGAAGAAGAGACAGACATGCGTCTGCATATCTGTCTAGATAGAGTTATTTTCGCACTTACAATATTAAAATTAATATAAAATCCCTACGATTTAGCATTTTGTGAATTTAATTTTACACGGTACTTCAAAATTTATGAACGACTATTAAATGTTAATTAAGATAATTTAATAAACGTATAATACAGTAGATGCGTAATTATACTAAAACCCATTATAGTGGTTATTGATAGATATAATTATCGTAACAGCGTAATATACATTGCTTCCGTAATTATTATTTAATTGCACGTTTTCGTAATCTTGTTTAGCAGTTATTCTGATATCCATTTAACATTACTGCTTATTTGATATTATAAATTATTATATTATAAAGTATTACTTAAAAAAATCCCATATTGGCATCCGCATATTTATTTTTAAATAAAAAAAAACTATAACAATAAAACGACTTCATTGAGATGTAAAGCGATTTTTAACTGACTTGAAAAAAAGAGATTTTTAATTCAGTTGTCATTATGTACATATGTATTTGAAGTGAATGTTGTAAGTATGTATACTTAAGTATGTAGCGCATTTATTTTAGTAATATCTATAAAAGTATAAAACACCAGTACCCCTGCTATATATAGCATTTGATGTGTAAATAATCCCAAATATATTTGACGTTCTACGTGAAGTTAACCTGTCTTTGCAGTTGTGAGATCAGCGATAACCTCCTCATTCAAACTAAACTAATTCTCGTCCTCCCGAGGGCCAACCTCTCCCACGGGAGCTCTTGGGGCAAGGTCCCCCATAACATCTGGGGGGGCGCCAGCTCAGGTCCAGGACTAACTGACGGACCGCTTCACGCTTCCTACTGCCCAACGGCGGAATACAGCACCGGGGGCAGTCGATCCATTGAGAATTGCCCGGGTAATGAGGGATCCCTCGAGGCCCGTAAACCCTAGGCAGGAGGCGACAAAGCCGCGGAATAAAGGACGGTACAAATTGATTGACTAATTCTACAATCTTCATTGCCAGCATCTTTGCAATTCGATACATTATAAATTTGTATTGAATATTGTATGATTGATGTACTGACATCAACAAGTGTATATATCTACAGCTATAGTTACTAAGCAAAAAATATTCAAAATAAAGCCCGTCATATAACGACATCCGAGCCAGACAGGACTCCCCTTCATAATGACGCGGTCACGTCCAATCTTTTCGGCCGGAGCATGCTCACAGTGTGTGAAATTTATGGAAATTGCATTTCCGCATTATGTCCGACGCGGTGTAATGTAAGTCTGCGGGAAAGTTTTCTTAGAGAGCGATGACGGTGCATCTATTCGTATTGTCGTGATTTGAGAAGAGATCCCTTATTTTTTAATAAAATAAACTATTTTGGATTTATGTAATGTTTTTTGTTTCAATTATAATTCAAATTAAGTAATT
>DWJG01000089.1:0-11494 GCA_018248795.1 Ectomis octomaculata | reverse complement strand
GTGGCACCGTTTAGAGGAGGCCTATGTCCAGCAGTGGACCTCGAAAGGCTGAGAAGAAGAAGAAGAAGAACATCACTCGGAGTAACATTTACGCGCCTTTCCATGTATAGTTCCTATTTTCTTATATTTATAACTATAAGCACATTTCTACAGACATAGTGCAAAGTTCAACCCACACGAGCTTCGTTATACAAGCTCAACCGTTAACTGTTGTAATTACCGCTTTTGTCTTTGCTGCCGAAAATGAGATGCTCTTTGTGTTCGCTTCTCGTACGCTGACACAGGCTCTATTATCGTCGACAATGTTCCGCTTACATACATATGATATAGGCAGACGAACACTCATTAAAATTAACTTTGTATGTAAGCTAATTATTAATAACGTACGGCTATATTAGAAAAGAAGTTTCTCTCTCTATTGTTAAGTATAAGTATGTTTTAGTACTAGGTCGCCTCGAAACATTAACATATATTAAAATTGGACTCGTAGACGTAAATTAAGTACCTATTAAGTATACCTACTACTACTCTACTACTACTCTTATTTTGATCATATAGAACCCATGTTAGCGTTGTTGAATTCTGTTTTAAATGGTGTTATTATGTAATCCGAAACTTAGTTGCCGTTGTTGACGTGTTGCCCATCTGACAGTCCAGATCCTTTCCACAACCGGACGTCCAGACGGTCGGCAGGCTCTTACATGGTAGAAATCCCCCTGGCGCGGATTAATCGATTTGCTTCCTGCTTTTTACTTGACACTGCCAAGGAGTGGAACTCACTGCCGGAGTCCGTGTCCCCTAAAAATATAACATGGAACTATTCAAAGCAAGAGTGAATAGACATCTTCTAGGCAAGCGTGCTACATCTGAGGCCTCATCTCTCTTACTCAAGAGGGATTGTGGTCAAACGCAAGCTTACGTTACTTAAAAAAAAAGTAGTCGAAAATTACCACTAATTTGTATACAAGCCCCTGCAATATACATTTAGATGCAATACAATATTCAGACTTCTTAGTTATAAGTATATACATACGTAGATACATATAATATTCACCGATCATTCGATTCAAGTGCTAACAGAAAAATGTTAGTTATGATTTCTACAAAATCGATCATGGTCGTAGATTACGCAGGCAGAAATTGGCCAAAGTGAAAAACAAAACGTCTGAGTGGAGGGCAAGTAAAACTCGGCGTGCTATTTATCTTAAACTTATCGGAATACCGCGGCGTTTTCTTCGTTTTTCTCTCACGTCCGTATATACTTTGAAGTGGATTTCGTTTTATTTTCGTTTCAAAAACAATGATTACCGCGTTGTCTGGCGCGCGTCGTGTGAAAGGGATGCTATGATCGTTTTGCATGGAACGAGGTGAAACCATCAATTTGCGCGGAGCCGTGCCAGAGGTAAGCGAGGCGATCTCGCTAAAGAGGCGAAGTGAGTGAAGTCAGGTTCACTTGTGAGGTTGCATTACATTTTGTGCTGGTTTGTAGCGTCTAGAGACCGTGATCTAAACGCATGTTCGATTCTTCGAACAAGCATTGCTTATTCAACCTGAAATACTCTTACATTAAATTTACTCTCGCTTACAAACTATTTGCTCTATGTAATTACAGTAACATTTATGTCTCGTATCGTTATTGTTTCAACTTGCATTGCTATGGATAATAGATTTGGGATATTTTTGTTAATATTGAAATTTTTAAATTGTTACTGACTTTTCGGTTTAACGTTGAATCCATATTTTTGAAAGTATTACGTAATAAAATGTAACAGTTTGTGTATACGTAGTTTCAGCAACCAATTCAATCAGTGTTCATTGTTTTCTCCAAGGAGGAAACCAAGAGCTTGAATATGTCGATATCGGCCATAACGGCGAGGCGTTCGGGCGCCCGATGTAAGGCTTTATCGGATCCAACGACTGTTACTAGCAGTTTATGTGCTCCCTGTATGGGCATTCCTACTTCCTCTAATGTTTACCTCGTGTTCACTTCCTTACTCGCTCACCTAACACAAGTAACACTTTCTACTATATTTGTAGCTGATAACATATCATAGCAGCGCTTCGTGCACTTAGATTGGTATGTTCCCTTTTGTGGTTTGGTTATTTTCGATACAAATCTTAGGGAAAATGGACATATACCACGAAAATCAATCATAAAAAGTGATGTAGTTAAGTGATTCTACGCGTTAATGAGTTGTTTGTGTTCCCTTTTAAGTCACCCCCCGACTAGGTGGACTGATGACCTGAAGATGACAGCAGGGAACCGTTGGATTCAGAAGGCACAGAACCGGTTGGAGTGGCGATATTTAGAGGAGGCTTATGTCCAGCAGTGGAAACTATAAATGGATAGATGATGGATGATGCGTTTCTGTTTTTATTATTATTATTATTATAGTGCACAAAACTTCCTAGCAATATTAGTCTATGAGCTGACTGTCTTAAATGAGAACCACGATGAAAGTGCTAACCCCCTAACTATTATTTACCGAGTTAGTAGGTTTCGAAGTGCTAATTACGTCGCTTTGAAACTTGTATGTACGTTGGTGGCGTTATCATATCAAAGAATGTTAGGAACTCGAAAGTTGTAAACTACGTGGCTGGAACAGCGATAATCCATAATAATTTGTTGAGATAACAGGTCTGGCTAGCCAGTCGGTGGCGAGCGCGGGAGACCGGACCCGTCGCGTCGTTTGTAATGAGTAGCATCTGCGAATCAATGAAGCAGCGCGTTTTATTAAGCGCCGCGATAAATTTACATCGTCAAACAGCGGCCGCGGCGCCGAGGCACGTTCGGCAAATAGAATAAATACGCAGTCCTTGCCAGCCCGGTCCGCCTACCCCGCGCCCCTACAACAAACACAATTTGCCCCTACATTATGTGCTACTACCAAATTATATCCAGAATGCTTATAAATATGACAGTCAACGAGAATTGATTCGGGTTAATTTAGTGTACTGCTGTGTTATATTAACGACAATTGTTATTTAGTTAACATAGAGTTTAACTGCGTTACTAGTCCTTTTTAAATAACACATTCCAGCACTCACTCCATGGTTGGGAGAGCAACATGCCGCACTATGATTTTTTACAAATCTTTCGACTTTCGTCAGATAAGTCTCGATAATAGTTGTAAAAATTATCAAATCCTTATAAAAAACACGTGTAGGTTTTAAAACAAGAATAAAATGTATCTTATGTATTTGCATTTCTTGTTTGTATAATTATTGCGTGCACAAACCGGTGCAGGATAAGCAGTCATCTCTGCACGGGCCCGTCGACACTGCACGATGACGGCTTGTATCAGAACACCCTCAGCGTTGCTTACGCGTGTCTTCTCTAGTAATGTGGAAACATTCATCTTTTTAACAGTTTAAACGCTACCATCTATAAGCGACTTGTCAATGTCCTTTATTTATAACTGAAACTACGGCAGGGAGGTTTATTACATAAATTCAATGTAACATTTAAATTAATAAAAGTACAAAAAATGTTTCACTTTTTACAACGTCATAAAAACTTAGTATGTCTATTATGCATATTCACATTTAATACATTTTAGTTGTTGATAATATGTTCAATAGTCTCGTTTTAAGGACATTCATTTTATAAAGATAAGTATTTTGTTGAATAGTTATGTCCTTTCAAAGGTTTAAATTATGATTACTTTCGTATTTCATAATATATGCATATATGTATATACTCATAAGTAATAGTAGGTACTTTACAAGAATGTAACGGACGACGCATCAAGTAAATCTCCTTTCATCTTGGTTCGTCGTAAAGTATAACCTCGTTGGTAAGGTAATTCGCAGTTAAAAAGGGTCTTGTAAAAGGCTTGACAAAGTGATTAGCCGGCGGCGGCGCAACTCTGAAGGAGTTAACTCACGATTACGCGAGTCGTTTTTCAGATAATTGCGACACCACCTAAAGCTCGTGTTGCGCGGGTCAGTAGCCGTCGTAACATTTGATGACACTTGGACCCGGCTAAAAGTATCTCGGCGTCTTAACAAAAGTAGCTATCAGCCAATTTACAGAATTGAACACGCTCGTAATGGGATTGTTTGTGCTTAAGGACGACAAAATTGCCAATATGAGATAGTTTGCTGTGGTGCTAAATCACAAGACAATTGAAATGTTCCAAATTTGCTATAGGTAAGTAAGTATGTCGTTTTTATTTTATACAGTAGTGTATAAGCAATTAGTGTTTTGATCGAATAGTTGTGGCTCCTGAACAAACTGGAAGAGACGATTAGGGCAGTTCCTTGGAGTAGCAACGCATTTGTGACCAGTTTTGAATAAGGCTAATGTATTGTTTTGTATTGGCTATTTTATGTTTCCCACAGATGCTATGGACGGCAGTGGCCAACACGTAGACTAGAAGCTCGTTTGCTTCTTTAAATATATAAAAAATAAAACAGATGTTAATTTGAAATAATTTGGAACGGAATGCTGTTAGATTTAGAAAAGATAACATCGGATAGTGTTGGGAGCGGGACGACCGATGAACTCGGAACGGGTTTGTCTGATCCGAATCCGCTGAGTTCAATAAGCCGGGCTTAGCATCGATCTTCGATTCGGCGATTACGGACGCCGGCGTTGACGGATGTCAGCTTAACTCGTCTGTCACCGGCCAACAGACACCCACCACATTAATCTCTATTCCCCAAGAGCAACACGTGGATTTACGCATCAACGAAAGTAATTTATATGCAAATCATTTCAACTTTGACGAAATCGTGACTCTAATACGCCTGACATAGTTCAAACCTTCAAAGCTTGTGATTAGGATAGTAGCCCCGAAGAGTAGGTGGTTATACGACTACGTTCATATCATAATTATTGACATATCTAGTTAGTCTTAATTTATTGTTTAAGTCGTGAAGTATTATACCGTTTGGTTTTATGTTACATTGAAATGTGTTCTAGATAAGTTAACACGTATAAATGAGCAGTTGTAATGATACACTGAACATAATGTATGTTATACAATTATTATTATTACCTTTTGGTGTCTTATAATTCGACTATGTCTTATAAGTCAACTATGCATTATGAATTTATTGTCTAGGTCGTTTAGTATTAAGACATTGGTATGAATGTTGCATTGAAATATATTACGTATCAAGCTGTATGAATAATTGGTAGTAACTGCACTAATTATAGTAAACATATCTTATTATCCTGAATTGCATTTGCTTTTCAACTATACATGTATTGCAAGTCTTGAGTAGGCACAGTTTTAGCGCATTGTACGTTGTAAAAAGCTGATAATTTTAAATTATTATTTCAATAAAACCGATGTCGCCTGTCAAAAGACAAAGGTCTGAGCGTTGTCCGAGCACGGCGCTGGGCGCGAGCGCAGTCTTTGTGTGTGCCAGAACAATATTACTGGCGTCTTGATAAATAGGAACAACTGTTGGAGTAACAATGCCGCCCGTAAGCCGATACTAGCGCTATCGACCATTCGATTAATGACCGTCGAGCCTAAAAGAATGGTCTATAATATTTATTATCAGATAACCGCCCGCTACTGGGTAATTCGTGTGTCTCCTACCATTATACTAGCCTCGCTGCATCATCTATGCATTACTCACCTTCCGTTCGCCGATATCAATATACGAGCATACGCTTTTATTTTATAGATCGTGTCGGTTTTGTGTTTCGTATTCTTCTATAGAAGTGTCACCGAGACCGTGGTAGGTGTTCGTTATTTGTATTACGACATTTATGATCGGCTCACTACCCAGTAAAACAACTTTAAGAGAAAATATGCCTCTTGGCCTCTTTTATCAATTATAGATTGTTGTATAGCATTAGACATATAGGGAACTAATCAGTTTGGATTTGTTATAATAGGTAATGAAACGTAACGCCTACGCACGAAGGCTCATTGATCTTCAGCGTTAATAGGTTCTTATATAGACGCGCGTCATACTTGAAATGAAAGACTTAATCACCTTCCTATCATTAAAATCACGTAAATATATACGATTATGACAGAATTGTTCTACGAGGTTAACCTCAATTTTCGTATGTTATTTACCCGTTGTCACATTAAGGTTAATAAATATAAAAAAAAAAATCACAAAAAATAAACCGACTTCAACCCCGGAACAAACGAACTAAAAGAACTAAAAGTATAAAATAACTATTGTAATTTTGATGTCGGTGCCAGGTGCCTCCTCAGGCTCCCTGCTTTTGAAGACGGTTAAAAAGAAACATGCATAAAGATTTTCTCTATTCCCTCTCGCGTTTGTATTTCACTAACATGTGTTTCCATCCAAAACAGAGCATCATGAGGGTATGTTGACTCTTTAACAGTCGGTCGGTGAGTCATATAAAAAGCACAGCATTAATTAATTTTCTTGAATATGTATTTCCGCAAAGATGCCTCATACTAGCAGATACCCTCAAATAAAAGAAATATACTTTTATATCAGTTTATGTAATTACCTTTAATGATTACTATTTAATTTCACGAAGTAATTGGCCGTGTTAAAGACGTTTTATTGATTAAGTTGATCGCGTTTGTTAAAATATTGAAAGACGTGATGTTAATTGAGAACGAGTTTGCAACACTTAGACTTAAGTCCTTTTATTTGTTTCACTTCAGCCGTGGTTATAATGTTTTCATTTTATCTTTTTGTCCCTTTTTGGTCCTTTTTATAATTACGATTTATGTCTTCGGGTGTGCTCTGTCACCGCTGAGATCGCGGTCCTTGCTAAGCATCCCTAAGTTTCGATGATTTATTGTGTTTTTTGCGGTTCCTAAATAACTGGTTGACCTCTATTTTATTCTTGAAAAAACTATAAAAATAATTTGGAATATGTTACTTTTAAATTTACTACTAAAATAGAGGGTTTTTTTATTTGCTTTATATCTGGAGTCCATATTTATTAACAGTATAAGTTTTTGAATTTAGGTACCAAGGTATTCTACAGGTTACAGAATAGTGAGTGACTGAGAATATATTTTATGATCGTTTACTTTGATTCGTATACGTGTAAAAACATTTTTTATTGAGTTCATAATACAATAAGAATGATCGGTATTGTAATCCATTCGAGATCCATCGAACACAACGAATTAACCAAAAACATTTAACTGAGTTTTTAAGGGTTAATTTAAAAGTTTAACTTGATAAAAAAGTGAAAACAATTTTTACACTCTATGTTATGATTATGAGGTTGAAAGAGAGTTCATTCTGCGAGAGTGGATTCCATGACCACATCTAGAGACAACTTAGCTAGAATCGTACACTTATCATTCTGATCGATCGGGGAACTATTTCTATGTAAAGAGTGACAGAGAGGCCGTCGTCGTACGCGGTCGTCAGAATGATAAAAATAACCTTGTCTTACAGTTCCCAGCCGAATTAGGTATGCCGAACGTAAGCACGATTGATGGCGAGATGGCAGCCACGAATTGTTGCGTGTCCGATTCGACAGTCCGTAATATGGACGGTCTTATATTTATTTTATTTGTTGTTGTCCATAGCTTATATTAATTGATTTTATTATTAATACCAATGTAGTTAGCCTACTTGTATGTTGCGCAATTTATGATTGCTAATAAAATTATGTGGTCAAAGTTTCAAAGCCAAAGCCTTTGTTTATATTTTTTGTAATCCAGGATGTTTCTATGTTAGAACATGAGTATTTGTTTATTTTCGATTTTCTAATCTTCGTTAACGTAATCCTACCGAGTCTGCGCTCTTGCTTAAATGCATTTAGATAACAACTTTGTTGCTACTTTGCTTAATCCTTCCATTCATGTGTAGGTAGGTAGGTAATGTATGGATTGTGTTGAGAACTGAATAGCACTTTATGCACATGATCACAAAGTTGTGTGGAACTAAAATTTCAGTCATAAATCATATTTAGCCAGGTTGCAATTTTTTCGAAAATCAGTTATTCTTAGTTTTATTTTGTTTATTTTTTAAAGTTTTAACTTTTATTATTTTAATACGTTTATCTATTAATATACATTTTTTTCAACAGTACCTTACATATGTAGTATCTGTTGTTCTTTCCAAGCGGAGCGGAGCAGCGGAGAAGAAATATCACTTTAGATTTTATCAAAAACTTTTATCAGATCCAATCTTGTAGGTTAAATAAGTCAAAAGCCGCGGTGACATTAAAGTGAATTCTTCGAAATATAAGTAAGAACATAACCCAAAATTAACTTTTAGTTTTGTTTTAATTATATCGTAAATTATAGCAAATCTTAAATTTTTCAAATATTTTATCATATTTTTTTTTAATTATAACTATGATGTCTGCACTTAATCATTTATTGTAGAATAAATAATAATAGATATAAAAGAATTAAAAAGTTGGTGATATCCCCTATAAAACTGTAGTATATCACTTTGCTCTATTGTCAATAATTTCCACAGAGTACGCAATATATTTTGTGGTACTTTTTTCATTCTTTGGGTTACATTATCGAAATTTTCACGCGGTTCTCTATTTTTTTACCCGTATTAGATATGGTCTTTGTTCATCAAGGATAACGTAGGATTTAAAGGTAAAAACACTTCAAATTGGTCCAGTAGTTACGGAGCGTATTTCATTGCAACAAACAAACAAATCAAGTTTTCCGTCTTTATAACATTAGTATAAATGAAATTTGAAATTAAATAATTATGCGTAAAATTATAAAATTTTAAATAGTTATAAGCTCAAGTAGTCAAGTAGGAGGTACGCGCGATGCAACAATTAGCGGCGATTTGTCGCGGTGTGGGACGGACGCGCACGGCCGCGCTTCCCATAGCTGTACCCACCTGCTGCTTACTGTCAATGACTTTAATTAACTTTTTGTCTCCTGACGAACTAGCCATTACATCGATTCTCAAATTTTGTAAACGAAAAAGATTGTCAAATTTTGTATACATAAATGTGTAATCGTTGCGAATGAGATGTCGCCGCTTTGGATCATTATTACAAGAAAATTATTGAAATCTTGTACTTTATGCAGTCGAATCGTTTATAAAAGTGATCGTGAAATTCTAGAACATTTCGATGACATCTGTGGCCCTAGTCATTCTTTGCGCATTGTTGATTACTCGTATTTTATTTAGTAGTTGTCGTTTCTGACCATTAACAGGAAAGCGTTTCAGAACATCTCCTTGTTTTACTCTTGTGTTCCTTTGTTCTGTGTTTCAGTAATTACTGAAGCGCGCATAACATCGCGACTAGTGCATATCATACTCGTAAATCATTTCGTAAGTTTGCCAAGTCGGCCGTGGTCGGTAGTTGGATAGGACACTAGCACTGCTAGTAGGTTTTATTTCGTGCTAACTGGCTTGGTTCGTTCTACGTTAAGCTGCCTTTCGTGACTTTTATCAATGTATATCAATCGCTTAATTTTAATAGCTTACTTTACAGTGATTATAATTTATTACAGAATAGAATGTTACATTGTATACATAGTAGATGTAAATACTAAAATAAGTCATTTTTTAGTTTGAGAAACTCTGGTCACTTGAACTGTGCGCCCGCGGTCTTCCGGATCATCGATGATCGACTTGCTGGTAAGGAACGAATGCTTTTCACGTTACATAGTAATAGTTACATGGAAATAACAATGGGGACTTAAGTTAAAGTGAATTGTCATCCGTCCAATAGATCGAAAGTGTATTTATGAACTCTGTATAAAGTAGCATTTTAAACTATTAACCTTGTTACATGAATAGAAAACTCGTTTGAAACATTATATTAATGTGACGTGTTATGTGGGCGTGAAAGTACCGACTCTTCAAGCGCGATCTAAGATATTTTGCGCTTGACCGTTCGTTAAGTTCAAGTTCGAGTTTGCGGACTTACATTCGCTAGTGCGAGTTGCGCAAACGCAGCTCGCTTCCACGCCAACGCATTGCTTGCGTCATGACTCATCACTGGTGTCAACACGTCAATGCCTCGTTTATATAAATACGCAACATTCTCCACCTTGTTTATTTATAGACTTCAAGACGTGTGAAGTAGGTGAGAGTTTCAATGGGAATCCTCTATCATTGATTGAGCACTTGTTCGTTTTTATTCTCTTGTGTATTTTCGTTAGAGATGAATTCTCGAATCAGTCAAGTATAGGCTGCTGAGTCGAATAAGTTTACTATTTAGGAAATCGCTAAAGCGCATATTTTATCATTAATACTTTAGTAATGCTAACATTCGCATTCAAATAGCAGTTGCAATTCCATATTCAAATGAGCAGTTGAAAAATTGAATTAAATAATAAAGTCAGAAACAAAAGTAATCAAGCGTGTGTGGCGGTCTCGGTACACATTGACTCTTTAATTGCTGCTTGATAACCTATAACAGTAGAATTTATGCATTATAGAGTTTCTTCCATTTATATTGATCGTATTAATACCGATCCCGTTTAAAACTTATACGGCCTTTGTCCAGTTGTCGGAGACCCGGTAGGCAAATGGTGTAAAATGTACTATGAATGGGCTGCACGGCACGCTCCCCGGTCTTGTAACGTGAGACAGGCGTGGGCTTAATTTAAATCTCAGACGAATGTCGTTTCATAGTTTGATAGTTTTACGATACTAAGCTACTAAACTCGTGTTGCTTTCTTACCAGTAAATATATATTTGCTTCGTTATCTAACGAGTCTTTTCAATAATCTAGTCCACAATATCAAATGTTGGTCTTAAGAGTCAGACAATAAATGCGGCGTCAATGGCCGTCGACACAGCCATATCAATTTGAACATTTCACAGTAAAATCTTTGAACATAGAAAACAGTAGTCTTCACATATTTGCATAATTATGTCATTCTATTTAACATGGTCGTTTTTTAAATAAATTACGTCCATAGATTTCGCGAAATAAAAATACTTGACGGTGTGATAAATTACAGCTAGTATAAAATAAAAGAGGCGTTTAACGTGTAAAATAAATAATTCAAAACCAATTTACAAATGGTGCTATTTGACACCCGCACCGCTTAAGTCATTAAAAGTATCAGATCACGGCGGATGTTAATTTGTTTGGTATTCGATGTGTATTGCCGTTAAATTGCTCTTTCTTGGTGGTTCACAGCGCGTACGCATAATAAATGTATCTCGGCATCGGGCCGGCTATGCAATGCAACTGTGTATATGCATACACAAATGAATTTCAATTATTTTTCGACGTTATGTCTTTTACGGCTCCTTACTTCGATTGGGGGCGTTTAATTGCTTAAATAAATATCATGCTTGATTTATTACTGACATTTATCTAAAGTTCGGTTGCGGTATTATAACTTTATAATCGACTTTTATAACAAATGCATTGTTAAATGAATGTTAGGTCTCTTAAGATACGTTTTAAATTGAAACAAATATTCAAATACAATACTGGTTTATTATGTAATGTAAAACACATCAAAACTGTTTTACTATACCTATATCAAATTGCAGAGTTATTTTTATAACTCACACATGAGACAACAATACCCACTTACAGAAATACCTCGTAATATATATAATATAAGTATAT
>DWJG01000088.1:0-11496 GCA_018248795.1 Ectomis octomaculata | reverse complement strand
AATCTAACAATCCCACTAAATACTCCATTTTGATGGTGGTCACAAATGTCATGGCAGTAGCTATTTACTATCAGGTAGGTTTCATGCTCGTTTGCTACTTAACTCATATAAAAAAATATAACCTTTAGGTGTTCATAGCACTACACGTTGAACATTAATTATTACTACACATTTTTAAATTTTCATCAAATATTTATACAATTTCAGTTAAGTAGGTAGTCGATTTTTTGACCACCTTTATTTAATTATTTTTAGGCCACATTTTAGGCATATAATATATTATTTCGTAGCAAATATAAACGTGTACAATATTTATTACACCTACGCACTACTAACGAACAAACTGAAACTTTTACACATATTTTTTATTTACCAACCAATTTCTGTAATTTATTAAAGAAAAAACCGTACCTACATTGTATGAACTTATTAGGTATTCCTTCAGTTTCAGTCTTCAGCGGAATAATATTTTATTATTGAAAAATAAAAAAAAAACTTAAAACGTTCTCAAAACCTCAATATTGAGGGCTCGATTGATAACACAATACAATCGATAATATTGTTTTCGAAAGCTAGCTGATCGCTAGGTGCGTCTCGGTTGACCGTTCTCACGGATAATTCGCAAAAGGTGATTTAGGACTCTTATGATTGTAACCGTTATGTAGATGGAGGGCCTGCGGTCTATAAAAGGCCTGAACTTTACTATAAGCTGCCACAGCTATGTGGGTGAGTGAAGTTCCGTAAATGTGCGTTCTATGGTATACGCCGATCGAATACAATAATGATGTCATGTTCGATACATGATGCATATGTTTTGTTTGTCCAAAAATTTTGTAATAAGCTCACTAATGTATGTTTTTCAAAATGTAAGGACCGTAGATTATTATGACATATTATTAATATTAATGACCAAGTGGTTTATTGATATTATTAATGTGTCAGCTACATAAATTAAAAATAAAATTAACTTAAAGTTAAGCTAACAAAAAGAACGTATGCTTCTCATCTGTTCTAGACTTTTTTTAGGCTATGGTCTCCGCTGCTCCAAAAAGTTAGGGACAATTTTATCTTAAATTAATTAAATTTGTGGAAGTAAATGTTGCATCGTAAAGTTTTTATTTTTATTTATCGAGTCGGCTTAAAATATTTTATGTTTAATTTCAATTAAAAACTCCATTGCAGTGACGAATCAACCGACCTTGACTTACCGCGTTGTTGTTAATTGTAAATCGTTTCGATACAAATCGTTTAACACCATTGCACCGAGATATCAGATGTGGATCGAGTTAAAGGCGGTCATCGAGGCGAACACCCACATTCACAATTAGGCCGAAGATTTAATCTTTTGATTGGAAATCGAAAAGTCACGCAAATTATTACTTTTCACGGCCGTCGTACCGCGCCAAATCTAATAAACGCAAGATTCACCTCTGTGATCTTATTGAGATCTATGAACCAAATAACATCTGCCTGTCTGTGTCGAGAAATGAACATGATAAGTTCTTATTGTGAATTAAAATAAGCGCTCATTTGCGTGTCGCTCAAAAATAGCAGTAAACACATTTCTAACTGATTCATGATAAGTTCATTTTTTTTCTGCCAAATAAGAGGAGCAATTATGCGAAACAACTGGGTTGTGATATGCTACGTACTTGATCGTAATAAGCTGTTTATTTTACATCTAACTCCGATTATTGTTTAGATTAACTATTAGTTCTACTTTGAAGCATGACGCCTCAAAATGGAAATTGATAGAATTGAATATTTGACAAACGGTAACAATCAATTTTGCATTATTGTTTAGAAAAGTAAACAAAGTAAAGTAATTTCATGCAATTACTAAGGAGCTGCCGTAATAAATTATCTATCACCAGGGAACTATTTTAATTTAGCGGTAATGCGGAATTAACGTTCGGGCGTTATTGGTAACTATCAGCAAATGGTTCATGTTTATTTTTTTGTATAAATTACACGGACATTTAAATACTCAATAATAAGCCAACAATTTACTTTTGAACAGCTGTCAACAAAGTTACATGTGATGTGATAGTAG
Source organism: Ectomis octomaculata (assembly GCA_018248795.1). Taxonomy (NCBI): domain Eukaryota; kingdom Metazoa; phylum Arthropoda; class Insecta; order Lepidoptera; family Hesperiidae; genus Ectomis; species Ectomis octomaculata. Next base: position 9,443 of record DWJG01000088.1, on the reverse strand, counting down.
CAGTTGTTTTTAATCGATCGAAAGTGAGTAACACCAATGTATGCGGAAAGAAATGAAGCTATCATTATATTTCAAAAAACAAATACCTACATGGCAGTTGAGGAACAACTATAAATCATGTTGTCAGGTGCCGTCTTCGGGGAATTTAATTAACTTGTACCGTAGATTACTTTTTTAACATATGACAATCAAATCAATTACATGACACTTTTTGTAAGTAATTTTAATAAGCATTAACTGATCGGTAATCAACGGATTTAGCGTCTACATATTCACATATCGGTCCATGTCATGTATAGGATCAACTTATTTGGAAGTAATTGACAAATCGGCATGAAGATTGGTTATGGAATGTGTATTAACCTTATTGCGGCTTACATATACGATATAACGTCAGAAGGAATACATCTATTGGATGCAAATTGATAACCACACCCGAGGCAACGGTGAGCTTGGAATAGGGTCGCGTACGCCTCGGGTCATGAACCCGTCACTCAATTCTGACTGTCCACCTTCGTTCACGCTTTAGAGAGGATAATAGAAGACAATTTGCGCCTTTCAATCTATCAGAATGTATCTTTTAACAAGAGGAGTTTAATTAGATTTTTTGTTGCAAATTAGCCACCTACTTTCACAGTTGTTGTTTTATAGGTATACCTCTAATTTAATATTAAGTTATGGAATTTTGGTTATATCGAAAGCGACATCAAAATTTATAAAAAACAGTTTCTGTTAGAATGTCTTTCTGCTGCGGCAACCATGAGTGACATGACATGGTCATCCCTTTCGGTTAGAACATTTAAATCCATTTAAAACGTATAAAAATGAAAAATAAGATTTATTAAGCATTTCATAATCTATCCAATCATTTGTTACAGCTATGCTATTGGGGTCGGAGTGCATGGTTTCGGAGCAGTGCACCCTCAAAGTGGCGTACAGCGCATGTTTGGACGGAGTATGCCGCTGCACTGACGGACATTTACAGTTTAGGAAACATACATGTCTTTCCCGTAAGTAACTGGATCTAATTTATTTTATTTGATTTGTATACAATCCGATGCAATAACGATTTATTATCATCTTTTCAGTATATAGGTGTTATTAATAGTTAGTAAAGTATTGGAATAAACTTAGGAGGAGAGAGGAACATTCTCGCTATATTCTTAAGGTATATCGAATTTACAAGACCAACGATTACTTTACCTTTAATTATGGTTTGGAAACTGTAGGTATGTCTTTAGGTTCGTGATTGTACCAAGTAGTTTTTATTGTAGTGTAAGAAAAAACTTTGTTAAATAAAGACTGAAATCCTGTCTCTGATGTGATTACGTAAGAATGCAGGTACTATATCCGCAAGTAAAAGCATGTGAGCTTAACGGAACTTTGTTATCTAAGCAATTTATATCAATATCCTTTTAAAGAAAGTCCAGTTTAGTTTCACTTACTTTCACTTATTGTTTTTAGAGAGCATTAAAGGTAATCCGTCAAGTTACACAACTTGCTCTGGATTAGTATGGTGGATATACGAGTTAGCGGTAAACCTGACTTGCACCAAACTTTTACAATACATTTTGTGGCATTGGAATCACGATCTTAAAATGCATTATCAATCCATAGTATTCTTGAAGATCCTAAGTCTATGTAAAGTACGTAATTGCTTACGAAATCTCCTCCACACTGTCATTTATCTAATGATCGTAATATAAATAAATAAAACTTAACGCCACAAATAGTGGCTGAAGTATAGCGACAAAAGTGAATTGGTCAAAAGCTAAAAATCTTGAAAAAAATCGAATGAAAAAAAAATGAACATTTAGTACACGATTCCAACTCACACTTAACCAATTCCAAATCTACCTTAAAGTACATAAGTCCGCCATTTACGTCGAAGGAGTGATAAGATCAGTATCATTCTTTTTATTTTCCTTTACTTTCGATTTCGCTTCCATGGTCCAGTGGTTCATGAATTGACCATGTTACAAAGATATCGACGTTACGCCTAAACAAGATAAAACACCATGTAATTCCATAAAGCGACGTGATGAAAGTCCGGATATCAAAACCGAGTAAACTATTTTCTGAGTACTTACACGTAATTCACGCACGTTTTCTACAAACTTATGATTTTTTACAAATTTAGTAACGTCATTTATTAAAAATCATTATCATACTATAAGTAATTGTTCTACTATTGTGATGTGAAGGACTCAGATCTTCTTTCAGAAGTAAGCTAAGACTTTTCTATTTTGTATAAATACTGTTGGTACTGTTATTTTATTAGGATTATCAGCAATAAACGAAAACGGACCTACATATATACCCGCGAGCGATAGTAATAATGTATTATTTAATCACCGTTTTTGGAATACAAATAACTTTAAAATAGACTTACAAAGCTTTTTAGACACTAATTTTAATAATTAAGTAGGAAATTCTTGTGTGTACAGTCAGAGTACTAGGACGTTAGTTACTGGTGCCCATAAATAATAAAACAGTTATGTAGAAGCGGAGCCGGCGCATTTCCATATTATTTTACAAAGTAATATCTGAGAAAAATTATTTTTATGTGCACCTCAGAACCTACTAACTAACCCTGAGAAGTTGCTACAATGCGAACACTCATAATACTGTGAGAGCAGAATGACACGGATTTTCTGACAACTCATTTCAATTGTGAAGATTGTGGACACATAATTATATTTACTTAATTATATGTTAGGAAGAAAAACCATTCTCATGTATGTATGTGCCCTGCAGCATGCCGTTTCGACGTTGATATTTCAACAATACAGTTTACCTATGCGTCCTATACCTGCTGTACTATATGAATCCAACAATAATTTCTATTTATCGCTTAGTTATAACAAATAGACATGAAAGCGTATTCGGAATAAAAAGATTAGGATTGTGTTTTAGTCGTACAGAGATAATTTAAGATGACTTTCTCAGATTGGGCTTATTAAGGATTTAAAATATACACCAAAATACAATTATCGTAAAAGGAAATTAAAATGATATACAAAGTATCATTTAAACATGAGAGAGAGCGTAAAATTACATTGAAACAATATGTTAAGTAACATACTTTCACACATATTAATTTATCAGTATGTTCTCGCACTGATAATAAATAAATGGAGTCGTGATTATCTAAATTAAGAACGACTTGCGCGATGAATAACATTTGCATTTCGTGATTTACGGTACGAGATTTGCATATAATAAGCCATCAAATTATCATTTCTATTTGTACATTCACCACACAAATACGACTCATCGACGTGTTTTTATTATGTATTGACTATTTAACTCAGTTTGTACGAATAAGTAGGTAATTTGGACATTCCATAAACATTTGTACGCAGGTGCGTGGCGCAGTGACAGTGAATGACTAAAATATTATTGAAATTTTAAAGTTATTCTGTCTTCTGAGTATTTGTGTAATCATCTTGTGTCTATGGATAGGTCCAGAGAATTCTAGTGTTGGGGGTATGTAGGAAGCGTTATTGTATTACATAGATTGAACATAACAAAAACCTAAGCGTAGAAAGTAACAAGTAAACAGCAATTAAATTAGAATTTCCTGTAAAAATAATGTATGTTACGGAAAACAATTACTTATCTGGATGACAAATGAGCTAGTGATTGCCTATCAACAATGATTTGTGCAAAAACTAACAATCACGAAGCAATTTATACAGCAATAAATTTCTATTTCTTGTAAAAAATTGTTTGTGTGCCACGGAAAGCAATTAGGTCCATAGGTTTTTAACGACAAATTAATTCCATATATGTATTAGTCAGTTTGGTACTTTTTGGGTGATGTACATTTGGCCTACTTTTATTCTGTTTGTTAACTATTTACGAATCATTTCTTAATAATTTATAAAACATGTATGTATATGTACAAATCTAGATATACCTCATTAAGGTGACATACAAACTGCAACAATGTATTTGTTGTGTAGAAGCAGTAATCTTAGATATAGAGTCGATTATTAGAGCGTGCAGTGGCAGGCCGTATGGTCAGTGTCAAGAAAATTACTAACCACGACTTGCAACGACTTAATACTTTGATAATCACGTTAGCCGACAAGCTAACAGACCTCATTGAAGTTAATTCGCTGCAAATTAAATTTCATTACTATATTTCAGCCGCCCCGCCCAGTCACGTCTGCTACAGCAATGAACATTGTCGTTTATGGGATAAGGAAACTCACTGTGAGTTTGTCATACCTAATCTCTTCGGACGATGCGCGTGTAATTCATTCTTCCGTCAAATCGGCGACAAGTGCATACCTCAAAAACCAGCCTACGCCACTGAAGCTGTGATCGCTGAACAAGAGACAGTTATTGTTGACTCTTCAAACGGATCTACCATTGGGCATGTAACTTTATCACATACAATACCTAAGCTTCCGAACAATATAAGCCCAGTCTCGGAGGATTCATTCATTCCACCAAATACATCCGTTGATACGGACGACGTACAACCCAGCAAGCTACCTCTATATACAAGTAAAAATGATATCCTGAGTACTCAAGAAGATAGTCCATTAATGCAGACAGTTTTAAAAATTCCGACAAGCGAACCACCTAAACGGCTGCCAGTATCGAACAGGAAAGACGGTGAACCGAACGAATTGATAAGGGTCGACGAAATGACTGCTAGTTTGCACGCTAATGATCAGCCAGTTTACCGTGTCGTAACGCAACCAACCGTTGAGAAGAAAGCGAATAAGAAAGGTGCTTCGAGTAAGGAACAAGGAAAGCCTTACAAAAATGGTCATCAAAAGAAATCTTCCTTAAAAGGTTAGTACTGATTTAGATACTTAATCATAATTTAAAAAAGAGAAGTTGTTTTATATATGTAATTAATTCTATTGTTTATTTTCAGACAAGCATAGAAACCGTGCTGACGCCATTCCGGGCATAGAACTTGGTCCTTCATCACTTGGAATGCCCTGTGTAACAGACGATCAGTGTCAACTGGTAGATCCTCACACACGATGTGCTAACAAGCGTTGTGATTGCGCATACCGTACTAATTCTACGTCGGCTTGCTCAGCGCGTAATAGAGGTTGCTTGCCGGGTACTTTCCAAGTAAGTAAAGTTATTTTTTGTATTTTACTTTTGTTGATTACGTAAAATATTTAATCACTAAATACCCGTCAAGTAATTAGCGATAAACATTATAACGACCACGTGTTGGTATAATTTAATTTTACATTATAATTTTAAATTGCTGAGTTTAAATGCAATTGTTTAAAAGTGCGGTTTATCATAAGTTAAGCAATTTAAATTCTAATTCAAGAGTTTTTATTCATCATAAAGTATATAAATACGCTTAATGAACTTCACAACATATTATGCGACAGTAGAATTATTTATTTATTCCTCGGCAATCAAATCGCCTTTTTTAGGCTAATGTAGACCGGAAGAAAAAAGCCGGCGGATAAAACTCCGGCACTATTAAAAATAAAAGTCATATAAATAACTAATACTGCTATATGGCTTTGGCACACTAAAGAACACACGTGACAGCCATCGTGTGAGTCAATATTACTCCTCTACCAAACAGCTTACAAAAAAACAGCTGAATTACTTATACTATTACATATATAATATAATGTTATAGAGACAGCCAGGTGGAGTCAATTCAATCCCAGACCTGTCTTGTGAAGCCGACGTTTGGGGAATGCAAGTCTGTGGCTAATCCATGCACAGCCATGACACAATCTGATTGACGTAATTCCTTAAACGTAGGGAACTTACATTTATTTTTATGAACATACAGCATATTTTCATAAATGTATTGCGATGCTAAAGTATATTTATTTCTTTAAACTTTTCTCTCAGAGATTCCTTAGAGCTTAAATTTTGTATTACTTTACAGTTTGCAAGGTTAGAGCAGATTCTGGCCAACCTGGTGTTGGTGAAGATGCTCCGCATTCCATGGACCGCCAGAAGGATCAACAAATCTACATATATTAGAACAGCTTCATATAAAAACAAGACTCTGGGACATTTTGGTCACATTGGCCGTCTTGACGCCAACAACCTCGACAAGCCACTTATGATGGGAAGGGTTGAGGGAAAAAGGCTTCGCGGCAGATCAACCAGCCGTTGGTGTGACCAAATATCCACCGTTAGTGGACTCCTCATAACAACTGCCTTGAAAGAGACCGAAAACCGGACGAATTAGAAGAAGAGTATAGATCTAGCCAAGAAGGATTTTTAAGGACAAGACTTTCAGTAATGAAGAGGCCGACTACGAAGAAATTGAATCTAACAAAGCGTTTATTAGCAGAACCATACAGTATTCTTAGGATTAGAAGGATAAAAATTCATGTATTCCAACGGAACCCCTCATTTAAAGCCGGTATAAGCTTACCTATTCCTCATAATACGGCCCGTGTAAGAGGAAACTTAATGAGAACACCGGAAAACAGATTTGTTTTGAAGAATTCGTAGCAATTTCGGAAACAAATCGCCCATCGTAAATAAGAATTTTATTCCTATGAAGAAGAAATCTTTATCTCTTGTTTTAAAATGAGCAGCTACTTTGGAGTGGTCAGGGGATTTTGAGTAAAATGTTTATTTATGTCTTTGTTTTAAAAAGCATACTAAGTTTTATATTTAAACTTCTTTTTAATATCTAAATCTATAAAACAGACGGGCCACCTTATCTGAGACTTACGGTTCATCTAATGAATATCCACTGCTGGACATAGACCTCCTCTAAATGATGCCACTCTAATCGATCCTCTTTTTAAGGTAGTCTTTTTTCGTTTGCTGTCTTCTTAAGGTAGTCAGTCCATAGAGTCGGAGGGCGTCCTGTGGCGCTTTTGCCTACACTTATCTACTCTACAAACCTAGAACCTCAAATCCCCAACGATTGTGAGTCATCCGGGTGTCCAATCCATTGCCACTTCAGCCTGCTAATTCTGAGAGCTATGTCGTTAATCTTGGTTTGTATAAGGACTTTATAATTACAGATTCTGACGCATAGAGAAACACTAAGCATGACCCCCATAACACCACACCTTAGGTAGCATTAAAAAATAATTACACATCAGAAGTTTCATTACAGCCGTGTTGGCAGTAAAGTGTCTAATTCAACAAACTAAGTTTAGTAACACAGATGAATTCTAATGCACATTTGTGTCGGCTCGCCCGCCCGAACGCTCCCTGGGGAGTAATCCTAGCTTAGTTTAGTACATTCTAGTAGTGTTATAAAGGAAGTTATCGCTTCTGAATGTGGAACTTTATAATTTGATTGCTTGGCTCGCCTAAACTTCTCTCCGCCGCTATCTCCAGCGTACGGCAACATTGCCGTCTTAATTTATTCATTTTGCAATTTCATATTCAATAAACCTACTCTTTATATTATTGAAGTAGCAAACGAGCAACCGCTTCTTGGTTACTGTAATTTGTTTTGAGTCGGTTTGTACAAAAAACTAGAAAGTTCACTAAATATACTTTATTTTCTTATACCTAAAGGAGATACTTATTCAAATGAGAAAACCACTGATGATTGATGACGCGAAAGCAACAATGGCCTAGTACTAGTAGTAACATTTCTCACTGGACCGAGTTCGAAGGCTAATCTCTATTGCGGCAATGTCTTCTTACATGCAAACGAGGAATAACGTCAATTACTTCTTGCATAAAGGTCGTTAATTGAATTTATAACAACAAAATCTAAATTATTCAAGTGTATTTAGTATAATTAGTACGTATCATATTTTGTGTGTATATATAGGCCGTTATTGTTCTCATATACTGGGTTCATATTACTACTATTTACTGCTGATAGTTTTGATCGAGAAATATACTGGTTAATTAAGAAATGATATAGGACGGTGTATCATTTAACGTTCTACCCACCGTCCCATAATATTGCAAACATATTAAAGGCAGGCTTCCAGTCGATGCACATGTATCATAGTAATTAAAGTTGCTAATTATTGTGCGGAATAGGAAATGACAGAATCTGTTGTTATAGGGAGCGAATAATTATCTGCCGATTGTTATAAGTTAAACTCTTTTCTCTATAATAAAAGTTAATGTAGAAGCCACATTCAACATGTACATAATAAGTTAAATATTTGTCACGCAACAATACAACAATAACATAAATAAACTCCACACAAAAGTTCCGTTCAAAGAAAAGATGTCAACATCGCAAAAATAATAGTGTGCTCGAAATAAAAACGATCCCAGTCGTCTAACCACACATACGGGAAGAGGCTCTTGAACAAAAACAATAACAATTTTATTAGAAAACCTACACGAGATTCTCACCTCTAACTCGTGAGCATATGGCCAAAATTGGCGTAGAAGTTAACACTACTCGCCTGGGTCCCTTAGCCGTTTAATATCATTGACAAAACTTGGTGCCATGAACTTTGTCCCTTAGCGAGCACTTCGATATCATATTATTCAGTTTGGTATTACCTGATCCGGTCGGCGATTGTCTTGCCAACTCTTAATAAGTTGTACAAATCGAATATTGCTGGCGCAAGATAAATATAGAGCCGCCTAATAGTTACTCCCAAAGCAGTACGATGAGGTAATATTGTTGTTTGTTCGAATAGTTCTGTAAGTTCCGCTCGTAATTAGCCGTCTGTTTGTTCGTTTTAGTCTTTCGCAGGAATATTGTGGAAAGTACATGGGTAGGTATTTGTATTTATTTATTATTATAGGTAGAAAAGAGGATGTTTTATTTATTCATGTACTAAATTCCGCTCGTGGCTTTGCACGTGTGGTGGTCATAGCGAAAATCATCCTCTCTCTCATCATCGTCTCTCTAGGTCTAAAATGTCTTTGTACAAAATTTCATCTAATTCGGTTCAGTGGTTCAGATCTAAAGAAGATACAAACAGACAGAGTTACTTTCGGATTTATAATATTAGAAGTGATTAGTTTGGTTGGCTCATGTTAATTAATATTTAGAGTCATTTAAATAGAGCAAATTAATGTCCAGTATATCTGATGATTAGTAACCACTGCCGAGGACATCTGAGTAAAGCTTCTAGTGGATACATATTGACATTATTCAGGTAATCAAGCTAACCGTAAGTGTTAGTGTTCCTTCATGTATTGTATTGTATTGTAATCAAATAAGAAAAACATTCTCCAAAATTGTAACGATCATTGAAGACAGCGTGAGAGACAGGAATGCGCATGAGTTTGTTTATAATTAATAAAATCTAATATTTGCGTTTTCATTTTCATATGTAAAAAAAATATTAAGTTATCACTACTGTCTGCCTGTCATGTCCGTGATGACGGTCAATACAACACGCTGTATATAACATAAGAACAATAAAACTTCTCTAAGGTAACCTGAGACATTGTATCGTAGAACCGGGCGCCTGTAAACTTTACTGTGGAAGATTAAAACATGCATTGTTAAAGAATTCTGCCTAAATTTAAAA
>DWJG01000087.1:0-11564 GCA_018248795.1 Ectomis octomaculata | reverse complement strand
ACATTACTAACGAATATTAACCAACTAATATTCCCACTAACATCTACGACTAACTTATACTAACAATTCCTTCAATTTAGTCCAGTTTGAGGCTTGTCACAGGTGTCATGGGTGGCAGTGGCCACTTATCATCAGGTGGGCTGCATGCTCGTTTGCTACTTCAATCATATATATGTAAAAAAAAAAACATTAAAGTTTCTTTTCTTTTTAGCGAATACAATCATGAATATATATAAACAGAAAATGCTTAAAAACTTTAAAGAAAGCTATAAGCGAAATAGTAACGAGGTAAATTGAATTATAGTACTTATGAGATTGTGAGCTTCTCGCGTAAGTTCTTGAGCTTTTTGCGTGTCGTATTTATATAAGCGAAAGAAATGCAACAGTACCCAAATTTCAAGTAATAGTAGAGAGAGTTTCCTTTCCAGAGTTTCTAGGTTTTTAATTCAAATGAACCGCATTTTTCAGTAGTATCCTATAGAGTTACTAATGGATTCTAATTCTAATTTAATAGGCTGTAAAATATTATTTTGTTGCAAGTTAAAATAACAGCTAAATTCCTTGTATATAAATATACTATTTATATACAAGGAATTATGAACAATCATGTTAACAAAAACCAGTTTAGGTAAACAGTGAACTCTAAGTTAAAATTGGTAAACAAAATAAATTCAAGTATTTTATCCAAGGAATTACTGATTACAGAATAATAATACACTTCGTAAAAATGCAAAACCATTAAGACTGTGATATAACACTGCACGGCGCTGTTACAATTGATATTACGAGCAATTACTATTCACGAATCGAGTACGTCTGTTCCTGTAAGCCTATGAATTTGCAAAGTGTTTGAAACAGAGATCATCCAATTTATGTAGACACCTTAAAGAATCTTAAGGCGACGGTGTATAGGATAGAATCGCTTGGCCTAGAGTCATTATACATTGGGGCTAGACCGTCGTCAGGTCGCCTCGGGGTTCTTTCCACGTTGCATCAAATCGCTTACTTCCATCACGGGCAATAGGTGTTTGCGTTGAGAACGTCTCTTTCAGACGAACTGGGTCACATGAGCGTAAAAGCTTATTATGTGTTTCGCCACATTTTTAATTAACGGCCTTGTGTGGAATTACCCGTATTTTAAAGTTAGCAAAGCGTAACTTGCTAACGTAGTCTCATTCTGTTTTACTATTCTTTTTATTTGTAAAAATATTGCTTGCATTTTATACGTACTTAGTTATGATTTAGTTTCGGATTTCGACTGTTGAAAGTTGAACGTTTTAAATTTTTTACGTGTTTTATTTATTTTAAATACAGTATTAAACTTACTATAGACTAGATACCATTTTTAGCTTACTTGCTTTTATAAATGTGTTATAAAAGCATGGTAGCTAAAAATGGCGTGTCACTTTTTGACGTATCTTATCTTCTTAAGAGGAAAAAGAGACGAAACACTTTTTGAGTGTTTTAGTTGGCGAACGCTTACGAATAAAACATCTATGGTTTAATTTTACAACAATATTTATTAGAGGATATTTGTTACAAATTTAAGTAAAATCATTTCGAAATAACGCTTTTTCATTTACTTTGGAATGGGAATTATTATTATAGCGATCAGCTTTCAACGCAGGTAATCGTATGTGCTGGTTTTTAGTGCGATACCGTTGAGCAACTTAGCTCAGATTCGATACTGCACCGTATTACAATTAAAAAGTTACTATAAACAGCATTGAACATACTGTTCAATAATTATATTATTTTTTAAAAAATAATGTAATTTTATAATAAGCATCCGAGCTTTCCAAGTTTAATCCAATTTCGCCGTTTAAATTTCTATAGCCTTAGTAATAAACGAATTTCTACATATTTAAAGGTATTCAGAATATTGCAAACGTAAGGCGTATGAAAAGAACAATCTAGCTTTGGAACAGTATCGTGCACGTATTTGGAGTGGTGTTCAATCAACGAGCGATCGTTTGAAACGACCCTTTGTGGCTGTACCAAACGTTTTCATGAGCTATTTCGGTCAGGATAGATTGAACGAGAATCGATAGCATTTGTTTTATTTGAGCCCCTAAACCGAAATTTGAATGATGGGTTTGGATTTATGTTTCTGGGTCTGTCTGACTCTGTGTGTGTCCATGGCACCCATGACACAGGGAATCCTCGTGGGCTATGTGTGTTGTTCGAATGCTTAAACGTGATAACGAAAGAGCATGTAACTGTTGAATCGTAAACAGACAGTAAAAATGACAACGTGGTAATCATACAATGATTGAACAAGGAATTTTAGTATTTTTTCTTAATATTCTTTCAAATACCAATACAAATTATACTGTTTGATGTAATCACCATATGTGGACATATTTATGTTTACTTTTAGCTTTTTTTAGGCGTAATATACATGTTTCAATCGAAGATTTTACACACATTTACAAGCCATTTCCAGTCTTGTTATAAGCGAAAACTAACGCGCTTTACATAATATTTAGCGTACGAAAGAAACATTCCAGCTTTGCAAAGGCGATATTGTGCAACACGTATCAAGGCGGTGTTCAATCAACGAGCGATCGTTTGAAACGACCCTTTGTGGCTTGTATGAACCGTTTTCACGGAGTTTTGTTCGGACAGGGTAGATTGAATGAGAATTGATGACATTTGGTTTATTTGTTGACTCGAATGGCGTGGAGGTCAGTGCACCGGATTGACGTGCAAAAGGTTCCGGGTTCGGTTCCCGCAAGACAAATTTGAATCAAGAATTTGGATTTCTGTTTCTTTCTCTGAGTGTTTGTGTTACCGTTTTTATGTGTGTAGTTAGTTTTTTGTCAAATTACGAATAATATATGGAATAATATATTTGTAGTAACTTAAGCGGCACACCGGTCACCATCGGTCGGTCACTAACATAGTTCTGGTTCCGTTACAAGGATTTTTACTATGGACAAAAGGTTAAAGGAACTTCATAACATACAAAAAACAATTTAACCATTAAATTAAATGAAGTCATAATTTGGGGAAACAATTTTCTTATTATTTAAGATACTAAATATTCAATAACACTGTAGAAACTTTGATCCAAGAACTTCCTCTTCCCCCGGACCTCTTGTGAAGTGCAGACGTTTAATTAGTGTGTTATTTTGCAAAGTTTAAATCAAATTTGAAGACAAAATTCGGATCAAAATAATAGGAGTACATAAACTGCTCAGCACTGCGCGGGTGAGACATGCTATCTTTCTACACAAGTACCTCTCACAAGACCGTGATTGCTGCTCCTGCTCTGACGTATAGCTTCGTTTCAACTCGTCGTATTACACAGCAGCTGATGTTACTACTCCCACATATAGCCCCGTCTCATTGCCGTACTGCACATAAGCTGTAAACTGCTCTAACAAATAGCACTATCTCTTTCGCCGCTTTGACTACCTGTTGTTGCAAATGCTTTACAAATAGCTTTGTCTCTTTTCGCCACATGCAGAAAACGCATTGCGCTGCGCCTACGCAACACAAATAAGCTAACGCCTGCGTATTTCTTGGACCCTAGTAACTCCTCGGCGGTTGTATGGACTGGTTCGTTGACGAATACCGTGAACCTTGAATTGTGCAAACTTCTAAGTATTTCTGCGTATCTAGTAAAGAGTGCATATAAACTACGTCCTATATTTATATAGACTTAGGACACAATATACTCTTGAGAATCCTACAAACTAATATATCTGTTGGAATTTAAATGTTAACTTTGACTTTTGACTCCATCTTCGTGTTACTATAATCAACATACACTTATTTATTATTGAAACTGCGATCCTGGTAAACACAGAATTAATAACGCAGACAAGAATATTACGCTCAAAAATTATACGTACACCGCGTCGTGTGATCTCCATAGTAGTACTGCGACCCTGTTACCTCCACTAAGTCCCAACAGCGTTTACGTATTTAAATTACAATAGAATATAACAAAAACAGAATGTACCGCACACCTGAGAAATCCAGCTCTGAGTCTAATCTCCGTCAGATTACAGATTCTAATATAACTCCACCTAATTTGGTAAATACTAGAAATAAACGCAAGCGCTCTGAAGAAATCCTTAATGATTTATCGGACTTCAAAACTGAAATAAAAGACATGTTATCTTCTTTTATGTCAAAACAAACCGGAGAGAGAGCACAAATAACCTCTTCCTTAAAAACTATTGAAGATTCACTGAAGTTTCTGTCGGACCAATACGAAGACATGAAGAAAAAAATAGAAAATTTGGAATGTGAAAGACGTAAAGATAAGGAATACATACACATATTAGAAAACAAAATGGAAAGTCTTCAAAAGTCTCACAGAAAATATTCCTTCGAAATAAAAAACGTGCCGAAGTTGGAAGATGAGTCAAAAACGTCACTAGTCAAGGTGGTCACGCACTTAACGACATCGCTTAAGGTGGAAGTCCAGCCTAATGATATAAGGGACATCTACAGGTCTTCTTCTAAGGGTGAAAAAAAGCCAATAGTTGTTGAAATGGCGTCATATATTCGGAAAAGTGACATAATAAGTGCAGCAAGAAAGTATAACAACTACAATAGGACTAATAAACTAAATTCATACCATCTTGGGCTAAAGGGCAATACACCAATATTTTTATCTGAACACCTTACACCAATTGGGAATAGACTCTTCTATCTAGCTCGAGAAATGTCCAAAGCGCTGAAATATAAATTTTGTTGGACTTATCTGGGTGATGTTCTTATAAGAAAAGATGAAAACTCTCCTATCATTAAAATAATAAATGAAGCTCAAATCCAGTCTATGTATGATGCAAAAAAATGACTAGTTTTGGCAAGGATTCCAGATTTACTAAGTTTAATTTTAAAAATAGTATATAAGGCATGCTTTTCAAATATTATTGTCAAACCTATTATTAAGTTACTTTATTTTAACATCACATACCATACAAAATCGCTCAGTCTACATTATTGCGCTATTTTACTTGTCTATAGAAACATAACAGAATACTTTACACATACAAAAATCACACAAATATATTACATTTACAATTTAACATTTACACACATTTACACACTAATAGTATATAAGTTACACAGTCATAAGTCCACACACCAAGTACAATTACCCAGTCTACACTACTACATAAGCTTACGCTTATATTACGCACACGAATGTCAATATAATACAAGTACGAATTATACACAAACATATTACATATGCATCCAACACAATACTCTGATAATACATCTGCTATATTTTCGGTACCATAAATTAATAAAAAGTAATCTAAATTACATTTTAAGGATCATGAATAACAATCGATTAACAGTCCGCATGTTTGCCAGTATTTACTTATTTAAGATTTTACTACAAAATAGTGTTTCTATATGTTATGTTGTTTACCAGCACTCATTTAATATAAGTAACCAGTGTAATGATAATTGGACAAAACAATTGTCATCTCATTATGGATAGTTTGTTACAAACGAATAATGAAATTGACAAGACTCAAGTCGCTCGGGCTCTAATTTGTAAGCCTGCAGACTGTCAGACACATATTGTAACATCCGACCACCTCACGATTCTTACCCAAAACATAAGAAGCATCTACAAAAATCTTGACGCTTTTCAAGTTACATTAGAAACACTCAATTTTGACTGTGATATTCTCGTTATGACAGAGTGCCACCTTTCGAAAAGTAGAGCTATACCGCCGCTGAATAACCAGTATAGTACATATTACACGAAGAATACTATTAATCAATGTGACGGAGTAATAATATACGTTAAAAATAACCTCATTTATAGAGTGACTGAACCTTGTATCAATAATGCATCTTGTCTTGTTCTCACCCTTAAAGATATCGCCATTATTGGAATTTATCGTACACCCTCCATTAGGAACACTGACATTTTTACTTCATCCTTACAATCACTATTACACAGTTATAAAAATTATAAAAACATTATAGTTACAGGCGACATTAACATCGATATAAAACTGGACACTAATGACTCAAATTGCTGTAATTACCTTACTTCTTTAGCTTACCACGGTCTTCTTCCTGCGCACAAACTACCTACTAGAGATAAAATGTGTTACGATCATATGATGTTAAAAACCACTCATCCAGCTACAGCAATAGTACTCACCAACGCCCCAACCGACCATTGTACTGTGATATTAAATCTGAAATTAAATCCCTCGAACTTTAAAACTTCGAAAACAAAAATCTCTGTAAATTATACTGCAACTCTAGAAGAGCTTAAATATAACCTTCCGAAAATATTATTAATAACTGACCCGAATAAAGCTGCCGAGTCCTTGGTTGATAGTATTTCTGTGGCTATAAAAAAGAATAAAACATCAATCACCATATCGAACAGGAAGCGGTGTATCCAGCCATGGTTAACCCTTGGTGTGTTGAGATGTATTCGTAATCGTGATAAATTACATATTAAAGTGAAAAAGAACCCTGAAGACCATATATTAAAAATAACTTATACTCGCTATAGAAACTTCTGCCAAAAACTAATCCGTAAACTTAAAATCAATTATGAAAAAACCAAATTGAATAACGCTGGTAATAACACCAAAACTCTATGGAAAACAATCAAATCTATATGCTACTTAAACAAAGATAAAAAGAATAACATACATAGTCTTACAACTATAAAGTCTACTCCATTAGAATCTGCCAATTATATAAATTGTCACTTCTCAAATGTAGGTAAAAATTTGGCTGATAAAATCACAACTACTTCTTCTTCCTTTTTGTCTTCTGCTCTTCTGTCAAGAACCGTCTCAAATAATACAACACCTCTCAACTCCTTCGTATTACTAAACACTGACCCTTACGAAATAAACTCAATTATAAACAATCTCTCAAACGACTCAGCACCTGGGTGGGATAACATTACTACATCTTTCATCAAAAGAGCGAGACATTTTCTCATCCCAATTATGTGTCACATATACAATCTTTGTTTTGAAACTGGTCAATTCCCGACATGCTTTAAAAAAGCTATAGTTACGCCTATACATAAAGGTGGTAATGATTCTGATGTCAATAATTATAGACCTATTTCCGTCTTGACGGTACTCACTAAGGTTCTTGAGAAACTTATAAATAACCGTTTAAAAAAGTTCCTTAGTGACAATAATTTACTATCTACGCAACAGTTTGGTTTTAGGAACGGCATGTCAACAGAAGACGCAGTCCTAGCTTTGACAACAGAAATCAGTAGGAATCTAGATGTGGGCAATAAATGTATAGGAGTGTTTCTTGATTTTGCCAAAGCGTTTGACTCCGTCTCCATTCCCCATCTCTTAAATCGGTTATCTGAATACGGTATAAGAGGGCTGCCTCATGAGCTTTTCAAAAGCTATTTAACTGATCGAGTGCAACAACTTAAGTTAGATGACTATATCAGTAAACCATCATCCATCACATATGGAGTCCCACAAGGTAGTGTACTCGGTCCTACC
Organism: Ectomis octomaculata; assembly: GCA_018248795.1. Classification (NCBI taxonomy): domain Eukaryota; kingdom Metazoa; phylum Arthropoda; class Insecta; order Lepidoptera; family Hesperiidae; genus Ectomis; species Ectomis octomaculata. The sequence continues at coordinate 4,080 of DWJG01000087.1, read as the reverse complement.
TTGTTCCTTATGTATGTAAATGATCTCTGTAACTTTAACCTGGATAACTGTAGAATTTACACTTACGCTGATGACACTGCTTTAATATTTAATGGAAAAACCTGGGACAACCTTAAGGCCACCGTTGAAAAAGGACTCCTTAAGATCTCCTATTGGTTAAGGCTTAACTCACTCACCTTAAACGTAGACAAAACCAAATATGTACCTTTTTCCATCAGGAAAAATACTTTGCCTTGTCCCAGTTTTGACTTAAAAATACATGTTTGTGCAAACCCACTGTCAAATAATTGTCAGTGTGTCGGAATAGGTAAGATAGATCATGTAAAATACCTTGGAGTTACATTAGATCAGCACCTTACATGGAATTATCACATTCGTACCGTCTGTGATAGAATGCGAAAACTAATATGGATATTTAAAAAGCTCAGAAATGTAGCGAACGACAAAATCCTAACAACCACATATAAAGCTCTAGCACAATCAATCTTAAGCTATTGCATACCAGCCTGGGGTGGAGCAGCCAAAACACATCTTCTTCCCTTGGAACGAGCTCAAAGAGCACTTCTTAAGGTAACTTTTAGCAAACCCATTAGATTTCCTACATTCGATTTATATAATTCCTGTAACTTGCTAACCGTTCGCCAGCTGTATATATTAGCCTGTGTTCAAATAATACATCATAAATTACCGTATAATATATCAAACAAAGTACAGAAGCGAAGAGTCCCCAAAATATGCCAAACAATATATTGTAAAACTAAATTTAACCAAAAACAATTTCAATATCAATCGGCAGTTCTATATAATAAGATTAATAGTAGATTACACATTTATCCTTTAACTACGACTGACCTAAAACGAGAAGTGACGAAATTCTTACTAACACTAAACTACCATGATACAGAACATTTACTAAACAGCAAATACTATACAACTATTTAAATCTACATTTAAATTATAAACTAAGTCTACATAAAAATAATAAATACTATTCATACATCTAGTTAGACAAGCACACACATACACACACGCAAATACAGACATATACTCAAACACACACACATACACATACGCATACACACGCAAGTACATACACATACAGACCACACACACATACACATACTTTCCCTGCATGTTTAATTAATATTAAATACTTCTATTAAGTAAAAATAATTCATTATTATGTTCTTAATATATACATAGATTAACATAATATGTATGTCTAGGTGGATGAGCGGGGCACCCAGTAATACGGGCCAACAACCCAGTACAGGGGCCCTTGCGAATATTGTTTTAAAAATACTGTGTTAAATCAATAAAACATTTTATTTTAAATTTTTTTTTATTTTAATCTGCTTTCTTATTTAGAATTCTTCACTACTAAACCCACTGTTACTCCCACTATATGAACTTAACACAATGCTTCATTAGAAGACCACAGTGCAGTAAAGTAGTACTCATTACAGCATTGTCGACTAAAATTGATGTATGTCTTCCGAAGGCAATCGGAGTACGTTGTTTCCTCAACTGACGTAAAAGGAAAATAATTATTTCTTTCATACTATACAAGGAAAGGAAGTGCTTCTTCCGATACGATTTTGCCAAAAACACCCGATATTTTTTTCCTTAATGATGTTTATGTTTTAAATAAGAAGTAACCAATTACAGAAGTTATGTACATATGTATTATTATCAATTACTAGCAAGTTGGCTGGTAGCGATGACGTTTATAGAATATAATTATTAGTCAATGATAACAGTATTGTTATAATGACATTGTTTTGTTTTATTGAAATGTTAAACTAAATATTACGTTTATTGACGTAAAGAACCAGACGTCGACAATGACTAATATGTACATTGTGATATTTCACACTAATAACACTAAATAATGTATTGTACATTACCGTGTTATGGCGTAATATACATGAAGTTTTAAGAAGTCTTGTGATTCATGTAATTTTGTATCAGAAACCAAGCGGTTACAAGAAACCTGCTTTTCTGGATACAAATGCGTATTGCGTAGTAAGGAAAATTCAGAAACCCAAGCAAAGAAGTGTATTAGCGTAAATTATAAGACTGTTTTCATTTTCTATTTTCCTGAAGTATCAAACGAGTATGTTATTACCAGATCCTCAAATTATGTTGTAAGCTTGAAAAGCATAAAATTTGCAATAAATTGGTTTCTTATCAGCTCGTTTCATTCACTTTAATTTGCTACGGATTATAGTAATAACAAAGGTGTTTAAGTATGTAAAATATAAACAAAACCATACTATTCATTTGTGTGTGTATGTTTACATGTATGTGTGAATAAATTCGTATATGGGAGATGTTACATGCAAGTTACGTGGTGCAAGTGATTTTTATGTACTTATTATAAGGTTACAAACGTTGGATACTTGACTTTAGACTTATTATAGTCTCGTAATATGTTTTTGGCCCATAACGTAAAGTAAAACAAATTGATTATTTAGTAGGTTAATAAAATTGCAAACTTATTACGGAATAGGTAACCCACGGTACCTACAGAATACGTATCGAGATGAATTATATTAAAAATCGGAACCTTCCAGTTTGTTACACCTACAGATGTATATGTAAATGCATACAAATATGTAATGTATGGCTCAGCGTTAAGGAAATTATTAACTTTAATTGTATTTTACTAATACATTTTCATATGTTACAGATGAGCGCGGTGGTGACAGTTGAAGGGAGTCAAGGTCGGGGAGGGACAATGCTGCGCGTACTTGGTGCAGCCCAGAAGCGTGAAGTGAAGGCCACACAGAACCTCTCCATCATCGTCTTTTTCTTCATAATCTGCTGGATCCCTCTCTACACAATCAACGCCGTCAAGGCATTTATGCCAGAATTAGACATTCCGAACACGCTCACCTACTTTTGCATTATATTTTCGCATCTTAACTCCGCTATTAACCCTTTGTTGTATGCATATCATTTAAAAGACTTTCGAGCGGCCCTAAAAGGTTTAATTTGTACTATTTGTGGTAGAGGTGTGCCGCTTCCGGCTGCTTACAGGCCGCCCGTGCCTATCAGAAGACCAGCTCTCGAACGATGCAATGCGCTGCGAGAGCGCCCCAAAATTTACGTTAATTCGCCTGTCTGGCTCCGTCAAAGGGAAGCAGAGATAGCTGCGAATGAGGAGCGTAATATGGCGGCATCGACGTCTGTGCCAGATATGGAGCCATTTTTAAACCGAGCGGTAGACGGCTCCAGCGGACGGCACACGCCTGAAGGTCGGGAGACCAACGGCCCCTATCTCATAGACTCAAATCAGGAAAAATGTCAGAGTCCTTACAAAAGGGTTGAGGACTTCATCCGTAGGGTGCGTAGTGTGAGTTCCGAACACAGCTGACACGAGACCAGCCGGGGCAACCTGGCTTACAGTGTCACCTGATTTTAAAGCTTTAATTCCTTTTAAGATGGGTGGAGATTATTTATAAATTCGAATGAACGAATGCATTTGATAGCTGTGTCTATTGTTAAGTCATTGTATCATAGATAAATACTTACACGTTAGGACACTCACTAGGTGCGTTTATTTCTTAGTAAAAACTAAGAAATCGGCAGTCTCAGTAACGCTGCTGGTACTCGTGGTGCCAGCGGTTGAAGTCGATGTGGAACACCACCAGCGAGCCGTTCTCCAGGCCTGCGAGCAGGAATCTGCAAAAAAAGTAGTTTATGTTATATTAGGTGTTAAAAGTTGAAGCGTATAGCCTCTGCTCATAGACGAATGGATATTACTTCGACCTGTCTGGTCTATTGACTACAGGTTGCCGTCTGTTGTCGGTGCGTTTCAGTCCATGATCAGTCTTCACATAGTTTTCTGTACGTAGTCCTTGGCGCGAGGGTGAAGGGGCGCCACACCTCCCCCACGCGCCCTGGGGCGGGACACTCACCGCTGGTCGTGGCTGAGCGCGAGGCTGGTGACGGGCGCGCCGGCGGGCGGGAAGGCGTACAGCGGCGCGAGGGTGAAGGCGCGCCACACCTCCCCCACGCGCCCTGGGGCGGGACACTCACCGCTGGTCGTGGCTGAGCGCGAGGCTGGTGACGGGC
>DWJG01000086.1:0-11582 GCA_018248795.1 Ectomis octomaculata | reverse complement strand
GGGGGGGGGGGGGGGGGGGGGGGGGGGGGGGGGGGGGGGGGGGGGGGGGGGGGGGGGGGGGGGGGGGGGGGGGGGTGTTTGCCGCCATTACGGTGTTGACACGCGGCGCGGCTAATGCGTGCGCAAACACTGCCGCTGCCTCGCACGCCCTCTGCAGGGCTGCGAGGATTGTTGACAGGGAACTTTCAAAATATTAAGATTAATGCCCATAGGCGACGGTGAACACTTTCCATCAGGGGCCATCTGCCTTATCGCTAGATTTTATTTAAAAAAAAAACTCAGTGTAAAAAGCATACTAACTCGTTCTTATCTTCTTGTAATTCCAAGAAGGAACTGGTTGATTATAATGTTGTTGCCACCAGATGTCGTAAGGTAGAGTGAAATGCTGTACCCGACGGCGGACCCATCGCTCGCAGTAAGGCGGGGGTGCTAACAAGCCAGGTGGAAACTCGGTTTGAGTCACAAGATTCTTCCCTTTCCCATCTGGCTTTGGACTGAAAGAATAGAATAAGTTTATACTTAATGTTATAAAATAAATAGTAGGTATATAGACGATTTAGAAATACATACTCTTCCTTGTAGTAGTCTGAAAACAATCCGGCTACCAAAAACTTCTTTCTTAATCGAGGATTTCTCTTCGACACGACAGGTTTTTCTCTGTTATCGACGCTACTAGCCGGACTGTCGTCACGGGACGAAGCAACACGTTTTTTACAAATAATAGTTTTAGAGAGCACATCGATGCTCTTTTCAAAATCAATTTCTTTTTCATTCAGTGGCAATGGATCATTTTCATCGTGGTCGAGGATGGTATCAGTGGAAGGTTCTCGTGATTTCGACATCACCTTGCGACATACAACAGTGTCTAGTGAACTTTCACGTGAACTCGATTGAACTTCTCGAACTTTCTTGTTAGTCTGGAGTGACCTAGATTTTCTTCTAACAGACACGCTTACTGGTTTTATTACTTTCTCCACTACTTCAGGAACTGGCTTCTTATTATCAATTTTTTTATTTTTATTTTTACCATCCTCATTTGTGTTATCCGAGCTTCTCGTGAGCCTCCTTTCGCTTGGATATAGAACGGCTAAACTGGACTTCGGCCTCAGACCAATTTTAGTTGGACCTTTGTCTACGATTTTACGCTTTGAAAATATTTCTTCTATTTCATGCGAAGGTGAGATAGCTCTAGTTTTGCGTTTTAATCTTTCAAAGGTATCTAACTGAGTGGCAGGTTTACTATTCTTCAAATTGAGTAAACTTAAAGGTATGCTATCCTCTGGATCATTGGTTACTGAACTAGCTAGGGAGGGAATGCTGTCTGTCTCGCTTAGAACTTCCCATTTATTTATATGATTTCTCAAATCTTTATCATTTTTGCTAGGTTTTAATTGTAAAGCTGGCGCCCTTAAAATTGAGGCATTTTTCCTTTCCTTGTCATTTGTGCTTTTGTCAGCGTTTGTGGAAATTTTATTAGGTGTCTGAATTTCTTTACCTTGCAACTTTTCAAGAGCTACTACAGTTAATCGACCTTGTTTGGGACATTCTTCCTTATTCAATACAACTTTAAGCTCGGGCTTCTTATTATTAAATGTCCGTTCTAAAAAGCTGCTCATAGCTTCTCCGTCTTTAGGCACTCTTTCGAATGCAGAGTTCTCATTATCCTCGGATGTTATATGACTATCAGAAAAGTTACTGTTCTGGCTATTTTGTTCTATTTTTTTCTTCTTTCTCTTTATGCTAGGAAAACCAGTTCTATTTATAGCCTTTCGCCTTCTGGTCTTCTTTTTGCTCACATCTAAGGTCTTGTTATCAGAGTCATTCGAGTCAACCTTTTTAGATAGTACGCTTGCTTTCTTTGAGGACTCGATATTTAGATTTTCCGTTTGAATTTTGGGGACTAACACTTTTGTCGGCAAAACTAGTTTACTTTCCCTTAAAATACTATTACACAATTTCTTTTTCTTCTTTTCGTTTGCTTCTTCACTTTCATTGTGTAGATTCCTTTTTTGCTGCCGTAAGTTGTGTCCACTAGTTGTTTCTTGAATTTTATCAGATATGACAGCAGCTATTGATTCACCTCTTTTTGGTCTGATGATGGGATCGGGTGTTTCAGAAATCAATGCCAACGGAATGTCCGATTCTGTGTCTATACGAGTTAAAAGAGAATTTTTACTGTCTGACCCTCTTGATTTTGTTTTTGTTTTATTAGAATCATTTAATATATTGCTTACACATATTGAAGATTTAGGTATTTGATCTTCTAAATCAATAGATGGCTCAAATATTCCTGTTGGCTTGTCCACATTAACAACTATACTTTGTTCAACGGTAGGTTCGGGAACTTTAGACTTTTTTACATCTATTACTTTCCCTTTAGAAACTGGTGATTTTATGACTGTTGCTCTAGTATTCATCTGAGTACTTTCTTTTGATTTATTTTTTTCTTCAATTATTCTACTTGGACTATCTAAATTGCTTTTCTCTTTTTCTAGAATTCTTGATTCTATTGATTTACGTATATTGTTGTTTAATAAAGTGTCTAAAACTTTAGTAGCAGCACTAGGATTGATTTTCGAAACTAAATTGCTTGTTAACCCCTCCAATCTATTTTTCTTTCGAGTCATTATTTCTGACTTTTGAGCTGGAGGTATAGAACTTTTATACAAAGAACGCGCAGACATACTTTTTAACGGATCTACTGTATTATTATTATTATTCGTTAAAACTGTGTTACTGTCATTAGCTGACGAATCGGAGTTTACCTTCTCAGACTCCCTTAAATCTTCTTTAGAATTAATTTGATTTGAATCTTTATTATTATTGCTTGAGTTTACAGTCTTGTCTTCCGATAACTTTTTCGATAATGATTGAACAACTTGGTCTAAACTAGACGCAACCTTATCAGCTTCTAATCGATGGCGTTTCTTAGGTGTTACAATAGGTGCTGAATGTCTCATTGGTGATGATTTTGTTTCGGATCTGGGTGATGATATTCTATGCGACTCTGATTTCGATGATTCTGTCTTACCCTCATTAGATTTTGGCAAGCACTTTTCCAAATCGTGTACCATTTTATGCATGGCTTTTAATTTTTCAGACGTTTCATATATTTTCTTCGATAATTCGGAATGTCCTGCAGCAGGTTTTTGTATAGACAAGTCGTCTTCGGTTGTATTTATAGATATTGATGCACTAACTTTATGGACTTCAGAATTTACCTCATTTTCTTTTATTGTAATATCTTCCGTGACAGTGCCGTTGACCTTTAAACAATTTAAAGTTTTCGAGTCTTGATTGTGAGGAGGAGTTGTATTTTTTGAATTATCAGTACCTTTTTTAGACTTATCTGAAATTGTTTTGCCTTTAGGAGATTCCCCGCTGTTTTGCACATCTCCCATACAATTACTTTCAGTGCACAAAAATTTATCAGGACTTACGTTATTTTTTGAGTTTTCATCAAACTCAGATGTAACCAAACTTAAACTTAAGGAATTACTCGTCGAAGAATTTATATGATAATGTCTTTTTTTAAGTGGAAGTTTATGTTCATTTGTTTCTTTACCACCTTTATTTTGAGATTCCGTCTGCAGCTTCTTATGCCTTCTTTTGGATGTCGGAGTAGCTATTTCTTGATTGTCTGACGTCTTACGTTTCTTTGACATTCTTTTAACTACCTTTGTGGGGGCAGGTTCTGAAGGCACTTTATCTAAGACTTTTTGTTGTGTTTGTGTAACATTTGAAATAAACTTAGGTGCTATTTGACAAAGCTTTATAAAACTTGTAATAAGATTTTCCATGTCTTGAGAAAATTTCTGGTCTACTGATTCAGCACTATTTCGATTTGTGTACGTATCACGGCATCTCGAAACTGACCTCGATCGATGCCTTCTTTTGCTCCTATGTCTGTGGTGTTTACTTTCTTCTTTCTTCACAGTGATACGAGATGGTCGCTCAGTTTTATTCAAGTTAATTTTAGGTGGCGCTAACACTACAGTTCTTCTGTGTTTCTTTACATGAAACGAAGGCTTATTAAGCGGCTTTTTAAAATTAAGAAAAACGTTTCTCGATAGCGATTTATTCGGAATGTAACTATTCTTAGCTTGTTCAAAAATACTTGGAAGTGGTTTAGAGGTATTTTCTTTTTTTGTACTTGGAGAATATACAGCAGTTCCAGATTTTGACTTGCGACTTCTTGGTGACATTGTTCTAGGAAAATGTTTTAAAAAATCGTCCTTCTTCGACGTCGATAGCTTAGCAACTGTACAAATAGGTGATATTCCAAATTTATGAGTAAAAACAGGTTTCAAAGCTGGCAAAGGACTTCCAATGTAACTGGCTTTCGTAGGTGATTTTAACAGAGTATTATTGTTATTGTGACTAACTTTAAAAATATTATAAGTGGTAACAGGCCTCTGAAGTCCACTGAAAACAGGGCCCGGCGCGAATGGATCTGACGAGTTTAGACGCAGTATATGTTTCTGATTCATCTTAGAAAATCCATAGTCGTATTTAGAAGGTAATGGATACTTTGTGCACACACTTATATATTTTGGACTAGCATTTGGTTTGCGCAGATAAGTTTCACACTCTGAATCACTTGAACTGTGTCCTAATGTTAAACTACTGAATGTTTTATTAGTTAAAAGTAGAATTTCTTGATCCGATACAAAATGTTTCTGGTTTTTATAATAAGAACGGTCTCTAACAGATCTCGTTTTCTTAAATTTACGAGTCCTTCTTCTCATGCTTCTTACACTATAATCTGTTTTATATCCTGATTTGTCACTTTTATAACCAGATTGACTTTTATAACCTGATCGATAACAATCACTTTTATATCCGGATCTACAACCGTAGTCACTTTTATACCCTGACTCAATTAACCTGCTACAACTCTTGTATGGTTTGAATTCATGATCACTTTTGTATCCAGAAAGTATGTCTTTATATTTCGGATTAAGATCAATTTGTTTCCAAGTTGGATCAAGAGGATCGTCACCTGCAGCTTCATTTTCACTTTGATTATCTCGCCATACACTTGTTGAAGTTTTATTGTTTCTTTTTGGCAAACTAGCCAACTTACTATTGACTTCTTTTCTCTTCGCATATACTCCAGACAATACTGACCTATTGGGTTGCAGAGACTCATCGTCGGTATCAGCGGAATCATACTGATTTTTATCCTTTAATGTTTTTGGTGCAGTCTTAGCATTTTTCGTTTTAGTTTGTGGTTTTCTACCTACTTTTTTGCGTGGAGGATATAGAACCCTATCAGTGGCATATAACATCCTGTCTAATGCAGCAATGTCTAATTTATGATCATTTTTCTTCCCTTTTTCAAATTTATTTTGTTCTTGTTTTAAAGGAACAGGCGACGGTGCTTCAGTTTTAATTTGTTTTATTTCATTTTCTACTCTCTTTTTTTGAAAATCACAATCACTGGAATCAGATCTGATATTATTTCTATTTCTTGTTTTTGACTTGGATCGCATATTTTTTCTTTCAACTGTATTATTTTCTTTTTGAACGGAACGTCTACTTAATCTATTATGAGTTTCATCTATTTCATGTCTTCGTAATGGTGAGTGGGTAGGTGAATTATGATTCGATAAAATTCCCGAATCTGGTGAAACATTGGGGGGATCATTATTATTATGGAATACGTTAATTACGTTAACTACAGACTTGTCTTCTTTATGAGATTCAGCACCTTCGTCAATCTTCCTTACTTTACGAGGTCGGCCTCTTTTTCTTCTAGATTCTAATACTATATTATTTTTTACATCTTCATGAGATTCAACTGAGTTAGTACTTATAGAGTCCAACTTTTGATGGTCCATTTGACTAATGGAGTTTAAGTCAGTACCAGCCACAGTTAGGGGTGAACTTTTCAACAAATCATTGGCATTACCTAATTCTGAACCTCCTGGTGTAATGTCAAGGTTCATAAAATCATTATTATCAACACAGTCTTCTAAACTTGGAGGATTTGGAATAGAGATACTGACGGTATCTGAAACGGATGAGATTTCTTCTAGTACTTTGTTTATTTGTGAGAGTTCTTCTGTTTGTTGACTGCTTAAATGTTGAGAATTATTCAAGAAGTTCGGTGTTATAGGTGCTATTTCCGGCAAATTGTTGATCTGGCCAAGAACAGAATCGTTAATTGTACCCACACTGTCTATTGAATTGGCATTTATTCCGCATGACAAGGACGATGCGCCCGATGCGATGGGATTTGAAGAAGCATTACTACTCAGTAATTGAGTTTGTGCAACGAATTGTTGCAACAAGCTAGACGCGTAATGCGTTGTATTCTGGGATACGGATTCTGAATTTGAACACTCGTTCTCTGACCCTGAAGAATCAGCTGTTGCTCTTTGAATTGCCGCTGTTACTAGCTGTGGAGTAAGCTCCATTTCGCTGCTTGAGCCGTCTCCTGTAACGCAATTTATGTGGATATTAGTTGTATTAAATATACATATATATATAGATTTTTGCAAGCATATGGTTGTATTAAAAAAAAATGTCCCCAAAGCTCACCATTGTCGACGATAGACTTATCATCATTGTCCGGCGATGTGTTGTGAACAGCAAAGGTCGAGAAATTGGGCTGTTGCGCCGGCGCGCTCGGTGTTTGTTCTGGAAATAGTTCCGCAAGGTCCGCATCGTCGATGACCTAAAGAATGTATTTTAGTTTATTACGTCATTCCTGTTATCTCGAGAAACCAGATCAATATCAATTCTAAAATAAACTGATATGAATAGACAATTTTCTCCACATTCATAATATCACTATTGATTCAGTACTCTTAATTTTACAGGTGTCTGTCTTGTAAGATCATTGGACTTCTTTAAGTTATTACATGTACATAAACACGATCTCGATGATTCTTTTATTAATTATAAATGTATTAAATACCTGTAATTGACAAGCAGCAGCGAGTGCAGCACTAGAGTCTTCAGCGGATCCATGAGCGGAGCCGCCAGCAGCTTCCGCACTGTCGGAGTCAGATGACGAGGAAGACGATGATGACGAGGACGACGACGATGAGGACGTCGACGACGACGTGCTGCTGCCACACGCGGCGCTTTCCGCCGCCGGCGATGTAAACTGTAAAAGGAACGAATTATTACTACTTACTTGGCATCGATGTACATCTAATAATTAAAAAAAAAACCTGTTTATAAAGAAATTTTATATACATACTCATTATGTAACCTTTTGATGTCAATACTCCCAAACTGCTAAGCTTTTCCTAAAGATATGATATACTGACTTTTTGATACATTCTTAGATGGTAAGTTCTTCAAATTGTATATAGACTATAAAAACAGAAAAGTATAAAAACAAAAATAATTCAGACATATTTACAATAGCCATGATAATGCGAAACAATTATACGAAACAAATATCAGTCTAATTAAATAAAATATTTTTTAATCGACTAACAACATTGAACTTAACAATACTGAATATTTACTAATGTATCCTTTACTAAAACGTAAAAACAAACATCATGTGATTGAGCGAGAGGCAGGTACTATGCCCTCTTACAAACAACTCAATCTAACCAGCATCGACAGTGCAGTGTCGCAAGCAAGTTCCTCATTGACCGCAATTCTGCACACCTTTACATTTGTAACTAACGCGCTTATTCAGATTCTAACATTACTACATACAGTTCTATGACAGCTTCTATAAATATTAAGTATGCCTCATTATTAAATGAACCATGCCATGGCTTTCTACATTGTTGAGCAATTTTTTAATCCATATTACAGGGTAGTAAATTGTGAATAGGACAGGTACTATTTCTTTTGTATTATTAATATATTATACTAATGTCATACTTTTAAAAAATACTTCGCCTAAAATTAATCGACATCTAGATAGCCATTGATGATGTACCAAGCAAATTAAAATTCCATCTTCAATATAGTAAAAAAAAAGTTACTTAAAACAATTGTTTGAAAAATGTTACTTAAAATAATTACATGACATTAAAATGTAAAGATTTTGACAAAAACCGCTTTTAAACGTTTACTGACAATCCGCTTTAAACTGTTCACAATTCACGATGTTTGTTTATTGAATTTGTTTTCGCAACATGCTTTTCTAAAACGAACACACATTTCACGACTGTTAGAATAATACAATGGAAATAAAAGACGTACTGAGAGTACAAGGCACGTTTCTATTATTTCAATTGTCCATCACTTGCTTGTACTTATTTATCTTAACGCAAGTACATATTTGTATTCCTATAATGTGCTCGTAAAACACGAAGCCTTAGTGGATCAAGTACATTTACTATTGAGTAAACAACCTCACTGCACTGATGTAGTAAATGAAGTGTATTTCATCAATTATGGTATAAGATTTATATCAATAAATCTTGATATAATTCATCCGTGAATTGCCATTATAATATGTAAATTGGAAGACGCATTTCGTAATTACATTGTACTTATAAGGATAAACGATGACTTACTGCTGCGCAACAATAATTTTCCATATTTAGTCGGATTTTTCAAGGCTTTAATCAATAAAGCGGAAGGGCAAGCAACCCTCGCACTACAAGGGGTTGAGAAAGTGTCGCGTGGCCAGCAACGTTATCAGGCCTCGCATATCAAACACCGCGGAAACTACCCCACTGTTAGCCCACACGTACGTATGTACATACATATATTATATAACACGAAGGTAAATTCAATACGATAACAAAAATTTAAGTACTATCAAAATATAAGGGGTGACTAAAAATTCGTTCAAAACGAAATGAAAGTTATTAAAAACATTTCATTGTGTCGTTTTACATCAGATTAGAATTTAATTAGGCAACGACTTACGCGTTTACCCGCTTTCATTGTTAATTAAAGGGGCGAGAAAGGTTTCCGCGCATGACTCACTACGTCAATGAAACTACGATTAACGCGATAAACAATTCTGTCAAACAATCTACTAAGTCATAAACAAGATAAAACAATAATTTCATATTTTATTCCATTGCATAACAATCATCACAGCGAAAACCACAACATTCCAGTTATTTTAGTCACTCGTCTAGCTGTTGTATAAACTAAACTAAGCTATGCGTGAAATAGATCTGACCGATATACCAGCGATATTGTCTGTCTGGCGAGCGGAATTAAATCATACAAAAGCCACACGGACAAATATGAAATCTTAGTGCACTTGAATCGACAATAGAATAACGGTGCCTATGTGCCTTAGACGGCGTCGACACGAATATCGTATTAACAACCTCGTGATCTACGGAGATTTATATCTGACAGACCACTCCACACAACACTAATAATACACTACCTTAAGAATATTGGATATGATTGTAGTAATTTTTGTCACTTTTTTATATCCATAAACGCCGCTGTCTTGCTCTTTAATCTACTTTTAGACTGTTTTAATTCAACACAAGAACTTTAAGTAATACAATATAATTCTGTAAAAACCACAATTTCTACATAAATAAAAATACCTAGATATTTCTAAAATAAGGCTTCTCCCTCCCCTACGTAACACGTCTGACCTATATATAGGTTTATTAAAAATATCAGATCCTATTCATTATACAGATACCCAAGTAGAAATTTTATCGCAAAAATATTGCCTAATCCAAGCAATATCTCCACTTAGTCCCGTGGACTCTCGCACGATCTCACCATTAGAAAGTTTATAGTAATAGGCAGACCTTAGATTGCAAAACGAAAGCAATGAATAAAAGTTTACATTGGTATCTAGATCTAGAATAATATTGTTATCTAAAAGTAGATTTCATTTCAGGTAATATAAATTCATGAGATAATCTTATCTCTTAATATATGGGCGTAATTCGGCTGAATATTATACAAATAGGAACTATTTCAATACGGAGGCATCCAGAAGGGAAATTATATAATTAATTGAACTCGACGAACCAGTGCACCGGACTAACACACAGAGGGTCCTGTTTCTGGGTCTGAATGTTTGTGTGACCGTCTTTGCGTGTCCACGACACATAATCCTAGTGTTACGAGTGTAGTGTGCGTAAAAAAGGACATTCACATCAAAAATTTATATGTCTAAATGTATATTGTGAAATCAAAACAAATTACATGTTCTTGTAGCAGCATTCGTGACAAAGCGAAACAAACAACTAAACAGTTGATTGCACGAGTCATCGACCCCGCGCCAAATGTCGAGAACAATACTTAATGGTACGCCTCAGAATGATCGTGTATCGAGGTTGATCTTAAATTGTATTATTACGAATAGACTACTGAAATAATACAAAAAAGAAATTTGAATGTGCACGTTTCTAGGGCAACTACACAACCTTAAATGTATCAGAATGTACATAACCGCATCATCGTAACAGCGGGATATTATGTTTGAGTTCTACAAAGGGAGCCAACGAGCCTTTCCACCTGCTAGTCCATTTGCATGGGTACTACCGAAATAATAAGCAACAGTTCGTATACAGAACTGTGGCACTTTAAACACACATTAAAAGTTCAAACAAAATCTTAACAATGAAATCTATTGTGCTTAACGGCATAAAAACTTAATTGATAGATAGATAAATTTGTAATATAACACCAACTGCAGTAATAATAAAGATAGAAAACTACTGCATAGTTACACAGGCATTTGCCAATTGCCGGTTGGCGGATAGACCGTGAACTTGACTTTGACAGACAATCGAGCGCCGGAGGCGGCGGTATCAGATCGCTGCGCGGAAGGGCAAGAGAAAGGCCGTCCCGGAATGTATTTATACATGCACACGAGCTTTGTTTGTAAGATCAACGCCGCGAACTGATACTATTTTATTACTAACAAATCTACGCGATACCATCAATAACCTAGTGGTAACAATTTCGGCTTGTCACTAACGGGATGACATCATAGATAGACCCACCTCAAAAATATCCAAAGTTTATTTATGTTACAAATTAATTATCACTGGTTCTACGGATGAATAAAATCTCGCAGGGATACCGACAAACCTGAGAATTGCAAAGTTTTCAAAACATAAATTGCATTAGTACAATGTCGAATTATCACCTAAACCTTTTTCATTCCCCGAGAGGATACCCACCAGGTAGTCATTCATGTGAGGAAAATGACGCCGAGTGGACTTCAGCGTTATTAGTCCACGCATAACTTAACATAAGAAACATAAATATTTTCTATTCTATTATAAGGTTTGATTTGTTGTTTGGCCGTAATGAGTGAACACCCAAACTACTGGACCGATTTGAAAAACTGTTGAAAACACCTGTAGAATGCTAGGTGACATAATCCAATAACATAAATCCAAAATCGTGTCGTCCACGCCGGTAAAGCCACAAGCGAAAGCTAGCATATTTTAAATCCTCTTTGCATCTCTTTGGCCGTGAGTGTTTACGTGAGTTTTGAGTTAAGAGAGTGTTTAGGTGTTTTATCACGTAAAATACGTAAAATAAAACGAATAATAAGATGTCTTAGGATAAAGGCAATCATTTCAACCGTACAAACAGGTGCTTATATTTTATTTACCCGGTAAATATATTGATTTACGTATACATCATGTATTGAT
>DWJG01000085.1:0-11654 GCA_018248795.1 Ectomis octomaculata | reverse complement strand
CTGTATAACATCAGATATACTATATAAATATACAATAGCTATACGCAACACGCGCTACAATTTAATCAAAACTAAACAGTTTATCCGGATCGGACATGCAATTTGCTATACTGCCATTGAGAAACGATAATAAGATTATATATATAAAATTAATAAATTACTATATAACCATAAATTATATATCTATCTATAAACTAATATGTTTTCATTTAAAAATATAATAGTACTCTCCACTTGAACTTAGTAAACAGGTATACAGGCTAGTATACAGGTATAGACTAAAACTCTAACGTAAAAGTCTCACTCTCGGTCTCAATTGCAATGTTTGCTTCACAGGTGTCAGTGGGCGACGGTCTGCCCTCCCAGCTGTGTTTACAATGTGTGCACCAAATCTCACGTAGCCACGCGTTTAAGGAACAAGTAGAACGAAATGACATGTTGCTACGCGAACAAGCTAAACTCATGGCTGAGGAAGCCCTCAAAGTTGATGTGAGTTATGATAGCCTCATTCGCATATGCTGGTTGCACTTGTATACATGGATATAGTAAGGCTCTCGACGAGATATGTATGTATGTAAATGAGAAAGTACAACAGCTGTGGGTACTAAGATTTTTTCAGAGAACATATTTTAAGCCATAAATTACATTAAACAAATTTATGTTTGGGGCCTCCCTCCGTGCTTTTTAACGTGGTCACATTTGGATGACCCCCACCCGTTATTGACGACATACATATACATTTTAACAGATAAATGAATTAGTCATCATCATGAGCACCATGTCGCAAGTCGCACCATGAGCACACAAAAGTTAATACACAAACACCCATACCTAGAAACAGATATCCCAAATCTTTAAAATTTTTGTCTGGCCGGGAATCAAACTCGGAACTGTCTACGCCGTTCGGGTCGTATCGCGTCAATGATATGATTTTTTTCAGGAACCGAACTTTTTACAGGAACCGAAGTCCCTGCTAAATTGTGATACGTCGCAGTTTATCCAGTTCATAGAAGTGCCTGCTTTGAGCAGCACCACGGCTGCCAATCAGCTGCTGGACAACTTCTTCGCTACGCCCGAGCCCTCTGAACCGGAGACGCAGACCATCTTACAAGATCCTACGCCTAAAGAGGTACGACATCATAGTAGATGAAGTAGATAAATAGTTTTGAAATTCAATCTATTATCTTTAAAGAAACAATTATTGTTTACATGGTTCCAACGGCTTTATGATATTTAGTAAGGAGGTTTCAGGGGCTATAGATCGATCTAGATAATTTTCATTTTCAGATAACGTTTTATCCGTATTTTCAGGCAATGAAGCAAAATAACTAACTAGTCAATAATGAGCTTATCCTGTTCGTGAATGGAAATTTATGACTATAATATTTTTATTTGCTGATAATAGACTTTTGAAAGACTTGACAGAAAAAAAATCTTTTACTTTGAAAATAATTAAAAATTACTAGGGGGCCACCACTCCATTGTTGCCCCGGGCCCTCAGATTTCCAAATCCGGCCCTAGTAATAACTGTTACTTAAATTCGAATAATCAGTCACTGTGTCACGGATTTGGCATTGACCTCGGAATCCTCGTGTAAGAGATCTGTTATCTTAAACAGTAGGCTGTGATGTGTATTATTATATGAAAACACCTAATTTCCAGATAGTATCAAAACCAGTAACAACTAAAGATGACGGCCTGAATTCTGATGAAGAGAACTACCTTCAAATGGTAGTGTTTCAAGCGACGTCGTCAGTGGCCCCTGGGCGACATATGTGTAATTTATGCCATAAAGAGTTTAAGCATAGCAGATGGCTAAAACTACACATGAGGTCACACTCCAACTGGATTAAGGCGAACTGTAAGAAGCCACCCATGTGCCCCATTTGTGAGAGGACGTTCAAGGTAAATTTAAGTTTGTCCTTTTAGTTATTATAAAATACTAATTGAATCGTGTACCCTTTATGTTATTAATTTAATGTTATTAGTAATGAATTAGTATCTTTAGCAAAGGTAGATCTCCTGTCAGGCTAAGTGGTCTTGCTTGGGGAGCGACTTGCTCCAATAGTTTGATGCTTGCATATATGCGAGATGTTTAGAAAACTTCAATAGCGTGATTCACGTGACCGTGTGACATGATTTCCAAGGGAAGTATCCAGAATTTTATTAGAAAATGAGGCAAGGGAAATATGACTTGTTAAAGAGAATTAGAGGAAACCTTCGCTTAGAGTCATAATGAGTGTAGAGTTATTGTTCTAAGTGTTTTATTTATGTATAAGTACTGTAATTTTTATGCGTAAGGAAACTGCCTGTAGCAAGTGGGGATAATATAGTTTTCCACTTTTGAAAAATAAAAATCAGTTCAGAAAATAGAAAGAATATTGAATGTTTATTTATAGTGTAAAAGCGAAAAATTTCGAAATAGCGCCATTTACGGCGAATCGTCTGTATTTAACAACCATTCAAGTATCTATACAAAGATTATGCAAATGTATGTCAACAAAATATATTAAAAAAGCTCGATTCGGTAATTGCAATGTTTCTTTCCAGGGACCAGGTATGCTTAAAATGCACATGCGCACCCACGAGCAGCGACCACCGAAACCACCCACTTGTTCAGTATGCCAACGGACCTTCCAAACCAAGACGCTAATGTACCGTCACCGTCAGACGCATTTCGAACAGAAAACGCATCAGTGCGTCTTCTGCGACAAGCGTTTCTTCAGCGGTTACGCATTACGGTCGCACATGGCCCGCCATAGGGGAGAACGGCCCTACATGTGTTCCATTTGCAATAAGAGCTTCTACAATCCTACTGATTTGAAGGTGAGTCAAAGTAAAGGAATTTTACGGTCATCATTTTAGTAGTGTAGTAACTATCTTACTCATTTCCACCACGTAGCAATTTTTTTATAATTGCTTTGATTTGTAAGGTGTAATTGCCGATCGCAAGTCATGAGCAAATGATAATAATCTCATATTAGCCTTTGCATTGATCTCATAACCGGAAAGCTATTTACTATTAGGAATCCTATTCGAAGTACATAATTATGTTCTGCTAGTAATAAGAGTTTATATAATCCTTCTTCAAGCATAAAATGCATGTAGTGCGTTTTGATAAGAGTTAAGAAGGAAATCTCGGCGTACAATCGCTACTTAGCAGTGTTTTTAAAGCAATTTGTATTTAGATGGGAAATTTAGAAGTTTTTACAGAAAAATTGTATAGGAATCACGTCGACCAAACCACTCGAGTAAAAATTAAAATTATATAAAGTACAATATGATATTTAATTATCGTTAGTCTCGAAAACCGATGGCGTCGACAGAGTCCCACACGGCAACTTATCGAATTTCTCATCTTCCTCCTCCTTAACCTTAAATGCGTTTTCGAAGGCCTTTTTACTTCTCTTCGATAAGTAGTCGGGGAATGATACACGGAATCGTATAATGAGGTTGCCTTTAGCTTTCTTCGGGCACGCTAGTACGGGGAGGCCCTCGTTTTCGATTACTTTCTCGTATGTAGGCGTTATTACATCACTTATTTTCACCCTCAAGATCCTTTCGTCCAATGTGGTTAGAACAAACATCGTTCCACATAACGCTTGTTCTAGAGTTATGTCTCGGAAGGTTAGAAGGTCGCTAGTTCCAGATCTGGCATAAATCTCATGCGGCCGGTCTTCAGTTACGAAGATGACGTCTGCTGGTATTCTCGTAGGGCCCTGATCGCCTTCTTCCTTGAACCGTATCTCTGTATTTGGGTACGTACCGGGCCTTATAGGAATTGATAGCACTTTTTCTCGAAGCTTCAGTTCAGAGCAAGTTTCGTCTGTGAATACAAGGCGTTGTATCTTCATTTTCTTCAAGCAGCCCTTGTATATCTCCTCTAAACTCAGAGCTAGTGGACGGATTATTGTAGCGTCCTTTTCCTTGTATCCCTTGCCTAATGGGGAGTCGAACATTGGGTGTGGGTTCTCATAGTAATCTAAAAGATCAGCGTAAGGGTTGGTGGTGCCAAAGAATTCATGGTAGGTTCTTAACGGTTCACCATGGTATGTGTACGGTTGGATGTATTCTTGTGGGCCTGGTACCCCCCTCTTTAACCCCTCCTCGCCGTACTGATCGTATACGGCCCGATGTTTATGGTTCACTAGAACTTCATACGCTTCGCCGATTAAGGCAAAGATTCGGTTAATGTTTTCATCGTTTTCATGGCGTTCTGGGTTGTATTTGATGGCGAGTCGTCTGTATGCCTTCTTGACCTCAAGCTGGCTGCAGTTCCGTTTTATCCCCAAGATACCGTAATAGTCGAAGCCCATTTTGTTACAAATTGCGTAAACGAAATTATCAAAATTGGTTTGTTTGTTGGTCAAAATGACAAGACAACGACAAAATGACAATAAATTGACAAATTAAAGGTCTCTGTGAATCATTAATCAGCGAAAATTCTATGTCTATGGTGTGAATATTTTTTTAAACTGTAATATTAACGACAGGTTTTGCTTGTTTTATTTTATGTAAGCGTTAGTATTCATATTAATTATTAATAGTAACGTAGACTAGCCTCAGAACTCTATCTAGTAAGAAATTTCACTAAGGCTCTAGCGTTCTCATGTTCTCTTAATAATAAAAAATTTGGACGTAAAAATTCTTTTGTATCTTCATCATCAACAGAGTTGAAATCTCATATAGTATTGCAGAGATATTAATGTAATTTAAAAATGTACCTTACGCACTAATCCGGATTAGATTAGTGTGTAAGGTGCCACGTGTGTTCTTTAGTGTGCCAAAGCCATGCAGTAATTGTATTACTGTTTATTTTTAAACAAAAGATTGCCGGAAGTTTTTTTCTTCCGGTCCACATTAGCTTAAAAAGGCAATCAACGCCGATGAATAAATAAAAAATTCTACTGTTGAAAATGTTATGACGTTTATTAAGAGTATTTATACAGCCTATGATGAATAAAAATTGGTAAATTATTCATTTTTTTTAACATCCTAGGTCCATTTCCGTCTGCACACCGGTGAGAAGCCGCTGAAATGCTCCGAGTGCAACAAGACATTCCGCCGCCACTCCACGCTGTGCCAACACATGAAGAAACACCGCGGCATACGGAACCACGTGTGCAATGTATGCAACAAAGGGTTCTATGAAGTGTCCAAGCTTAATGCGCATATGCGGGTGCATACTGGTTAGTAATTTATAAGAATTTCACCCGCAGCTTCATGAGCATGAGCAATTTTGTTTTCTGCATTCGTACTTACTGTAAAATTTAAGTTGTCTCACACTATGGTACCGTATAGTTCAGTACGTACTGACTGTACCGTACCGTACTGAGTACCGCATACTATTTTCCCGTTTTCCACGCGGTCCATTTGCAAAATTCAGATTTTGTTGTTATTCATTAAGTTTGCGGTCTTTGTGGAAGCAGTTTCTGACGTTAAAACATAATTCCGATAGAGATTAGCATTCGAAGGCGGTCTAGAAATAAATTTAACTTAGGCTGTTATTGCTCTCGCTTCCTCAATTTTAATAGTGAAAGCGTTCGGTGACGGTGACGTGAGTTCCATGATATTTGTTTCCTCTAAAAGTGATGAATCTAAGTTGTAACCTAAGTGCGTCTAACGAAGTTTTAAATTCTAAAATGGTTATTAAATTAAATATACAGGTGAGCGTCCCTTCGAATGTGGTCAGTGTTCAAGGAAGTTCACCCAACAGTCCGCTCTGATATACCATCGACGCACACACACCGGGGAGAAACCGTACGCGTGCAAGCTATGTTCTGCACGCTTCACCACCTCCTCGGCGAGGAACAATCATCTCCTAACGCACAATGGACACAAGAGGTCAGCATATGGTATTGTTAGCGATCTTCATATTTAGTTCTACTATTCGTAATTTATTTATTATTAATGAAATAATGTACTTAATATATGTATAATGTAAATGACTGGAAGTAACCATCATTGAAACAAAATTACAATAAAGCTAGCAAAAAGCTAGCTTTTTGAACACCAAAAAACAAAGAAAAAGTTTCGTTACAACTTTTTTGGTCTTATTTTTCGCAACGCGCGATGAGGAACTTCGTTCTAACACCATGTGTGACAATATAAATAAATGAATAAATAAAACATATTTCAGTCCTTGGTTTCCCAAGGACGATTTTGATGTACTCTACCTATAAATATTAGGTCAAAACTACAAACTACTACAAAAACATTTGACTCCAGATTTGTAATATGACACATTAAACTCTTTTGAAGCTTACCTCTGTACAGGTCCAATTCGGTGCATAACAACTGCTGTACACGGTAAGGTTCTGCGCGCGGTTCATCCATACAACTCCTACGTGGGAATTCTCCGTGCCCACCCACTGGGCTGATATGAGGTAGTATTCCCTGGAAAATAAAACTATTATATATTATTTAATATTTCACTTAGCAAACATAATACGTCCGAGCTTGAACAAATGAAACAGAAATGACTGTATATATAAATATTTTGTAATGAAAAGTGCACTTAAAAGTATGAAAAGTCCGTTTGTTCATTTAATAGTTTGTGTGATAAATCGTGTAATAATTTGTTTTTTCGGTTAAATGTTCTTCTATCATATAAAATGTAGTACATATACATGATTTTACTGAGGAGAATGATCTGTTTATTGATATACCTATGCGCATTTTCCATTTGAAATGAAATTATTTTAAAATGTTATAGAGAGTCGGTATATTTTATTTGAATTTCACCAACTTGTCTTAAGTGGATAATTTCGTCAAAGTCTTCGAAGCCAGTTTAATGCTTCTACAAGATAGTATAAAAATAAATTATGGGCGAACTAAATGCTACTGTAATATATTTTTTACTTCTCTTAAAAGTTTTACGTACATTCCATCTAAAGTGCTCGGGGGCTTGACTTCCCATCTTGGCGGCGAAGTTGTGTTCTTCACTGCCACTATCGACAGTTTCACTTTAGGTATAGAGCTCCCGGGCTAGAAAAGAAAGGATTGCCTTATATAATTTATATATACATTATTTTTTATCTTTATTAGTGTAATGACCACTACGACATAATTAGATGAGTAAATAACTATAATAATAATAATGATGTGCTATGAGTGTAAAAAGTGTTATTCCCTGTGACGTGGCTGCCATGGACACAAAGACAATTACATAAACTCAATTTCAAATTCGAAAATCTTTATTTGTTATAAGGTATATCGATACACTCACTAAACGTCGTACAACACCATCATAATTATAAGTTAGATCATCAGCTTTAAGCTCTCTTAGGGTAAGGTAGACCGGAAGTAAAAAGGTTGTGTGAAAAAGAACACAAAAACACCCAGACCCAGAAACACAAATTCAAACTCATCATTCAAATTTTTGCCTGGCCAGGAATTGAACTCGGGAACCTCTGCGCGTCAATCCGGTGCACTGACCGCTGTGCCACGCGGGACGTCAAAGATATAAAGCTTCTAAGGACAAATCAAATCATAACATAATGGTATTTTATATATACACTCTCAAGCTTGAAATAAACTTAACTATCATACGAGCAAATAGAATAAAACGGTCTTCACATAATTGGGTACTTGTAATTTTATGTTGTATAAAGCTTTGTTCCTGTAGAGTAACTCAGTTATGGGTAAAGTTATCTTGTATTAAAAATTAAAGGAGTTAATCCACATCGTTAAAAGAAAATTGATTTACCAAATTTAGATCTTAAGGCCTACTATTCGAATGAAATTACGCTAAACTGATTAATCGAAGACCTATAAAAAAAGTATTTTTTATAGGTCTTATAGTATTTTATAGTATTTTATTTTAGTCTTTAGTCTTTCATAGTATTTTAAGGGTTTAAAACTACTACTTTAAAACGTTTAATTGAATACCTATCACATATAGCCCAATCAGCGCGTATTACATGTAAAGAAAAAAAATGGAAAAGATGAAACCGGTGATGGATACTAAAATTGGCGACGATAAGTTTGACCTCTGGGACATCTGCAACTCAATTCAAACGTCCATCTGAATTTTGATTAAAATGTCGCAACAATGATAGCGCGCAACTCGACAACGGTCTTAGGGTTGCCAACTGTGGTATGTGGTAAATGTATGTGGTAAAGTACATATACATATTCGACCACACTATGGTTCTACTGTACTATTATACTACTGTAGTATACTACTATTGTAAAAAAGTATCGAGAATATCTGTCAAGTATAGTAATTTAATAATTACTTTTAGAACGTTAAAAAGATAGCTATTTAAGTTCGCGTGAAGTATTGACTTTTGTGTGTGTAAAGGCACATATCTATTTTTAATATAGAATAGAATATAATTGGAAAACATTTAATTTTTACCTTGGAAGTTAAAAAGTTTAAATTAATGTATGTCGTCAAAACTTCGTCTTTAGAAAACGTACATACGTGTTATATATTATTATATGTCGTTATTGTTATGAAAATTTCTATGCACATTAAGAAGTATGGATAAACTAATATTATTATCACAAAAAGAAAGGCGGAACCCTAGGCACAGATGTCGATTGTTCGATGAATAATTCACTCATAAATCTCACTGTGTCAATAAATACTGTTTCGTTCATTTTTATAAGCTTTTATTTATCTATTTTCCAACTTTTTATATGAGTATGTACTATGAGTTTCATACAAAATGGATTTATTTAATAAACGTGGTAAGCGTCAATTTAGTACATATAACTTTATATATAACCTTATACAAGATCATTGTATTTCTTTTCATTTTTATCCATATATCCAAATATATGTATATAAAACTTAACGTTAAATTAACTAAAAATAGGCAAAATTGTAGTGAGTGTAAATGAAAAGTGACTACTGACTGAGTGACTGAGAATACAAGAACAATCTGTCTACACCTTAATTTTTAAAACTAAGAAGTGTCGTGCCAGTGGATACACTCTTCAATATTATAATTTATTAGTAGTTTATGTTAAAAAGAAATTATTCATTTATCTAATAAAGGTTACATTCTAATTTTAATAAAGTATTTATTGTGTTTTATAATATTTACAAAAATAGGTAAATTTGGTTACTGACTTTCCAAAGTATGACTCCCAGGTTTGAGTCCCAGGGAGAGAAGACTTTAAGCATTAAGTGCGTAACAATCTTCAATGCGAAATAGAAAGACGCAGAAGAAGAAAGCAGAGATCTGGCGTATGCTTTAACGAGAAATATACCAAATTAACTTGAAAACTAGGCACTTACCGTGGGGTACCGGACAGTGATGTGATCAGGGAACACAGTGGGCATGGTGTTGTTAAGTGTGGGCGAGAGGAAGCCCGCGCGCGCCGCGCCGACGCCGCCGATGCCCTCCGAAATGCGCGGGAACTTGAGCTCCGACACCGCGCTGTCGTCGTATTGCACGTACATCACTAGCGTACCGTCCAACGAGCCCCACGTCGACGACGATACTTTCGTCACCTCCTCTGTGGGATAAGTTTCTGTGTTTATTTTTTATTTTATTGACATTTTAGTCGTAAACGGAACTTAATTGATGTGTGGCAACCCCGCACGTAACGCCATTCCTGAATCACGCTATCAAGGTTATCCAAATGTCTCAATATATACAAGCTCCTGCTCCTGCTGCTGCTGAATACTGCACGATCAGCTAGCCTGGCGAGAGAACTCTCTTTGCAAAAGATGTTTTATTATACTTTGCGGCATACATAGTGTCAGTAGTAAATATGTACTTGTATCAGCGCGCGTGTGTGTGTATGTGTGTGTGTGTGTGTGTGTATGTGTGTGTGTATGTGTGTGTGTGTGTGTGTGTGTGTATCCGCGTGAGTGTGCGACAGCGTAATAGCGCTCGTGCACATTTAATTTTGTTTTTATTTAGTAATATTAAGCAATATGGCATTTTTTCAGTCTTTCAGTCTATTAGGTAGTATGTATTTAAACCTAATATACGATTAATTAAACAGATTCAGTAACGTCAACGAAATAGCATTTTTATTTTTATAATATAATATAGAAAGCGTTACGAGTTCCAAAAATCAGCAAATTAGCAGTTTCTGCAAATTAGTTATTTAAATGTGTTAGACGGTGCAAAAAGTACCATAAAATGTAATCTATTTAAGTTAAAATTTAGTACACAAAAACACGTCAATGTAGGTACTTATTAGGCTATTAGCGGCACCTGACTATGCGAGTAGTATGGGCGGTGGAACGCGTTAACTAATTGATTTACTTAGTCTAAATGGC
This sequence comes from Ectomis octomaculata, assembly GCA_018248795.1. Taxonomy (NCBI): domain Eukaryota; kingdom Metazoa; phylum Arthropoda; class Insecta; order Lepidoptera; family Hesperiidae; genus Ectomis; species Ectomis octomaculata. The sequence goes on along the minus strand of DWJG01000085.1, from coordinate 1,408 downwards.
TTCTGTTGACACGCATTATGTTTCACCATCAGGTATAATTTGCATTAATTATTTTGAATTACGGGAAATGTTGAGTTATATTCAGTAGCTATTAGTTCGTTCCTGATAATGCAGCGTTACTTACATTCCTGTAATTTTAATCTGGAAAGTCAGTCTGTCTGTCGTTTCTTACGCTATTCATTCAAACTTAATCAGTATGGTCAGTGTGGCTTATGGTTATTCTTCTCATTCGGAGACAAGAGGCAGCAGAGAGGGAAAAATCGATGGATAAGGAGCAAGGCTGCTAATTAACTTTTTTCGAATTTCTTAAACAAAAACAATTGTAGAATATTTCTAACATAAGTTTCTGCCAAACAGTAAACTAGTTTGTCGTCAGTATTAGTTCTCGTGGAGCTATCTATGTATATATAAATATCAATTGTGTACTGAAATACTACAAGATATGAACTACGACATGGGATTAATAGCTCGGTCGCTTACCTACTCAATAGTAACCAGAACAAGCCAATACAAGCAATCGGAATTTCCAATTAATCAAGTACATATTTCATTGTACACTCAATCCAGTATCTAATGAATATTTAGCGCCCCTTTATTTCAATATTTGTTGTGTATAAATTATCCTTCGTATCATAGCGGTGTGTTCATGGTTACATAGATCTGTTATGCGAATTGTTCTGGTATGGATTCCCGTTGAGACAATACATCTATTTGTTTTGGACCTGGTCTATCGTCATTTGTATCTGAAATGATTTCATTTACATTGTGATGATTGAAGTGCCTCTTTTGTCAGTCACATGGTAATAAACATTATACAACTAATCTAGGACGCCGCTGGGATTTTGCTTCGGCTTGAAAGCTCTAAACTAAAGTTCCGACATCGACTAGGTGGTTACTGCAGTACTTACTGCAGATGGTCGAGCAGTTGTATCGTATCGCGACATACGTTTTTCTCTTCATTTGAGATTTCATATATTTCGATATTTAGGGATGACTATCCTACCGAAGACTCGAGGTTGACTTCGCCGAAGTATCTCTCACACATTTGAATAATTACTTTACTAATTACTCACTAACAATTAATAGTACCAGACCTGAGGTGTTGCACGATATAAACCTTGAAATGACGAAACCAAGATAAAATCGTCTTGCTATAAAAAATAGACAATAACATCGATATAGTCATTTTACATTGAGCCCGGTATAAAAATTACAGCAAGACTAACGTCCGTCCTAATTATTACTACTAATCTGACCTATTATTGTGCAATGAACAAAGCACCGATTTAATTATGTAAGGAAGAAACTTTGACACAACTAATCGGAAATACTATTGTATAGTCTATTTTTTATAATAATGAAGTAACAAACGAGCATGCAGTCCACCTGATGGTATGACATCTGTTAC
>DWJG01000084.1:0-11664 GCA_018248795.1 Ectomis octomaculata | reverse complement strand
ATAGGTATGCTGGAAGATATTCCGTGAGGGAAAAGCAGTACCCTTGTACTATTTTTTTTTTTTTCATTGTATTGTTCACGTGTACAATTTTTTCAAATATAAATAAAGAAAAAAAAATGCTTTTTTCTTTTTTTTATTTAATATCCAAAATGTGCAAAAAAAATAAATGCGTGATAATTAAAGCGTTAAAACAGGCTGTATTTGCTAAATGTAAGCTAACCTTAAAAACTAAATACATACTAATCTGTGGCCTACGAAACCACAAACCATTGAAATAATTTTCCTCAAGAAAGTCTTTAATTTCACACCAAACCGGCGCTTAGTAATAAATACCTTTCTAAGCAAATTTATTTGCAAATATCACAGTTCAACCAAAAATGGGCGATCTGATAATATTAGATTTGGCAGTCAAGCTGTTAGACGTACCGCAATCGTAAATATCACTGGGCCACTAGAAAGTACCTAGCTCATAAAAATACGTCGTTTAGGCCTTGAAAAATAAAAGTAGACCGCAATCAAAACCTAACAGTACCCTTTCCTAATAATAAATCTCTCTTATCTCGGTCAATTGAACCAGACAAATAACTAAGATATTTGTATTATTTTATGTTCTGCGTCATGATTGCTATCACTGAAAAACGAATATTGTCATGGTCTTCTTAAATACATAAAACATTAGCTTTGATCTGCTTCAAGAAAAATTTAATAAATTCTGTCGGTTCTCTGGTTAAGCCACGTCTCTTAAGTGTGCAAGTTGTTCAAATTTATATCCGGCTGCCCGAGTTAAGTACCTATTTGAGTTAAGATGTAATCTTATTTATTTATACTACACGAGCTAATAAAATTCGTTCATTTTATCCTTTCATGAACATAAAACAAAATTAATGCCTCAATCCACCTCTACTGGCTCCCATGAGACGGCAATAATTGAAGCAATTCTTTGTTAATATGAATGTTGGCAAAGATTTTTTTGTTTCAGTAGACAATACGCATACTTGCGCATTTCGATTTGTAATTTGTCTCGGGAAGATTGCCAGCACGATTATTGTATAATACGTTACTATTTGTTTGAAACATATAGTTGAGAAGCGAAGTTAGTACATTCCTGCAGTGTATCAAAATTCTTTGAAAGAAAATGCGAACATATTACGAAACCCTTTTCTCCTATAGTTAGTTATGTAAGCAACGTTATGTCGGTGGCAGTAAATGGGTTCGGCCCTTTGAAAGTGGGCTATATTATTAATAGCTTGGCATATATTAGCGGGCCTATTAGGCCGATGGACCGTCGTTAAACGGTCAGTAATGATGGATTCTATTGTTAGGTTGCTCTATTTTGCAGGAAATCCGAGGCGATATTGAATGACGCTTATTATAAAGTTATTTTCAATATTAGCTTTTTATTATTATATGCTTTTTTTTAATTTTGACCTTTTTTATCTAACGTGATAACGTTTTTTGTTGTTAAAAATTATGTTGGCATATAGATCTAATACATCGACATACGGATGATGGAATATAAATTAAAATATGTCTGTTTAGAAAACTTCATACTTATTTATTTGCGGAACCACTTTTAAAACATAGAAGTTCTTGGCATAACAGTATTTTTATGTAGTTAAATGTTTGCCATGTTTAAGATATGAGGAGATCTAAAGGAAGGTCAATTTAAAGTTGGTAACATGGGATAAAAAAGTAATGAATTTTAAAGACTCCAAGGCTGCAATTAGGACTGTCTAATTACGCAGTTTCTATTTGTCACTATAAAGAAAAAGACTTTATAACAAAACACAACCGATTTCATCACTACAAAGCAAAAATAATGTAATTAGAAAGTTGTTTAAATGTTTTGAAGTCAGCGCTCATGTTAGTATAGGACACACCGACCTCGAATGTGACAGTATTTTGAGGACATGACAGAACTTTTTTTGAAGCGGTCGACGTCTAATTAATTCATTTAACCAACATTCTACTCACTTTACTGTGTTATGTTGAGATGAACTTGTCGTATTTTGAGTATAAGTTTTTATAGATTTCCTGGAAACAATAGCCTAAATTCTCAGTGCTGTTGGTGATGGAAATTAAATTAATTTAGCGAGGATTTTTTATCTCTTCTCGCAACTGTTTATAATTGTGGGAAATATTTATCTCACAATAAAATAATGTAAGAAATAATAAGCAACTTTTTATTATTATATTCTACTAACTGATCCGACAGACGTTGTTGTGTCTTAATTATAAATATTGAATTCGAATTGGAATAAATAATGAAAACAATACTTCAATAACAATTGTTTGTTATTCTAATGTTTTATGATATACAATGTTCTTAGTTTTTTTTTTTACATTCTCTTTGCCGATATAAAATTTTGCAGCACGCATTCTGTCAATTTTATATCAAATGTTCAATATTGTGGTCAAGTATATTTAACTTAAGTTTTCTTATTTTCCGCGCAAATTTCTTAATATTTACTTTCATGAGAACCTTCTCTTGATAATAATAAATACATAAAAAAGAGAAGGTAAGATCACTCTAGCTATTCCCGCGTGATGCCGTGACCAAGGAAAATTGTGATTTATTTTTATATATATAATAGATTTGTCATTTTTAATTACTGAGCTAGTTGTCACATGTTATATTTTAAATATTGTTTGCAACGATCTTTTCCAATTGTCGTAATCGCCTTTGTGAGATTGTTAATGTTGCAGCAATCATTTTTGCAATAGGAATAAATTGCGCGTGACCTTTAATTAGCATATAGGCATTAGCATAGTGTATTGTATGTTATGCATTTAAGTGAATAAGAGAAACGATACCCAGTTGTTTCCAGGATACGGGTGTTAAGTATGTAATCGCGTCCGCTGTGCATCTACCGACTTCTGTTTGTTCACGTGAATGATCGGTCAAGTGTGAACTGGACTCGCAAGTGAAGGGTTATATACCTATTATCAAAATACGGCACTGGATATTGAAATGTAGATAAATAACTAGATGACGTTGTAGTACATTATATTTTCTTGTTAATTTTATGTATTAGTTCCTATTGCAGCCACAATACAAAACATTCTATAAAAATATTACATTTTATATGATATCTGATGAATGAATGATGATGAAAATGATGTAATATATGGACAGCAGTCTTACTAATATCACTAATATGGTTCTGTTGGCATAATTTGAGTACGGAACTCTAAAAATCCGCTAACGTAGAGTAGTATGTATCTAAAAAGACGTTACTAGTTATTTAAACAAAAACCCGCGATAAATAAATGTTTCATACCAAATCCCACCGAAAAGGTATTTTAAATATCTTAGTACGTTTGGTGAACAATTATGTTTAAAATAGTATTGAACTGAGTTCGATTACCCCAAAATTGCGTAGGTTTCTTTTTGTTGTTTCATATCTAACTTTTGCTGTACTTGTACGTAAAACAAACGCAATGAAGTCGATTAAAAAGATAAAATGATTACGTAGATGTGCCGCGATGATAAAGTGATGTCGCGTCGGTTTTATCGCGTTTCAAAATATTTTTTATAGCGATGACGTTATCAGAGTATTATTCTTTGACTAGTACTACTCTAAGTAGTGATAGTCGGTTAAGAATTTGGCATCTCATATGGGACGTCTGGGTTCAAATATCAGGCTCCAGACGTGCGAGCCTGATATTTGAATCTATTTTTAGTTATATATATAATTTTATTTTGTTAAATAGTTAATTGTTTATAAGATATTTTTTTAATTATGTGCTTACTATAAATTAGTAGTCACTGTCTTTTGTTGAAGGAAAACGTCGTGAGGGCACGTAAACGTCTGAGATATTTTCAATGAAAAAAAACTCATAAGAGTGTGAAGTCTTTCAATTTGTCTTTAGACGGCATGGTAGACTATGACGTTAATTACGTCTATGGCCTTTTCATTCCAAGACTTGTACACAGCAATGGGATAACAATGGGTTTCGACGACGACCAAGTTGTAATGTATGGAAGAAGCAAAGAAGCAATTTCCCGGTTAAGGTGTTGACCGGACATATATAATTAACCAGAAATTAAATTGATGTCCTACGTGGGCTTCTTGTGTATCCGAGCGATATGAATTGACTTGTAATAAAGAATCTTCAGGAACCACATTTCTAACGGAAAGACATTTCTTTTAAGCTCATTATAATGTGTGGCGATCGAAATATGTTAGTTCTGTTATACTTACTACTACTATATAAATCTTCATATATTATATAAATTTTCATATACTATATAAATTTTCATATACCTACCTGTGGAGAAGCCCTTACGAACTATTACCAGTAAGGTAATGTCTATTAACCTTGTCGAGTGTGACGCTACACAAAATAAATTTAAGGTTTTAAAGCCAGCTACCTGTTTGGTAGCGGTAACCTGTTTTGTCCTATCGGTGATAAGTTAAATACCCATTTTTATATTGTGTATTTTAAAATATTTATATGTCGTTGCCGAAATGGTAAGGGTATCTATCTACCTGTGCTTTCACAATTTATTTGGTTTGTATCTGTCAACAGGTTTGCTACTAACTTTATTTTGTTTATACAATAAACTTTCGCTTTCATATCTCGAGTCTAGCTTGAAATTTGTGTTTGTCTATCGTTACTAAAATTTACGACTTTTATATTTACTTCCTTATTTTACTACCAATATCTTTTATATTTTCCATGGTTCTACAATTATTCTTATGATATGCGTGTCCAAGCACAATGGTCGTTAGAATTTGCGACGAGCTCCCCTCGACTTTCTTATTTTATGCAACCATAACACAATCCTATGCGGATCTGGCTGCGGAACTGAAACTAAATACAACGCAGGGAAAGTGAATTAATAGGGGAAAATCTCAAAGGATTCGCGTGTTCGGTCTTCTTTACTTGACAAAGGCACGTCAATGTCATCTAATGTGCGTATCTTATCCATACCTAACAGGATAATCTTGAACAGTTATGATTTAGCCGCAGCATCATCTCAAATAATCTGTTCGTGGTATCGTCACCCTTGAATATAGCTGTCCTTAATTAAATAACCACCTCTAATGCGGTTAGCCAATGGATCGTTCGTTCCATAGATGATGAAATTGCAAATAGAACTTTGCAGCTTGAATTAAATGATTGGTCGCTGCAGCATCGCTCGTGATATAGATTTATGATCCATTTTTCAATGTATCTCAGACGACTTTTGATATCATTCGTTGAGTCGATCATTGCGTCTCGTTGGAGATCGTTGCGGTTTATGTAACAATTTTGCACAAACTGTTACACTTTGAATGAATAAAGTATTCATGAATGATTGTTGTTTTAATATGTAACAAAGTTAGTGTAAGATTCATGTTTACAATCACACTGACACCTCTTTAAAGTAACTGATACAAATAATGATCGCGACAGAGAACAGTATGAATTATTTAATAGGATTAATAACTCTAGTTTCGAAGTGAAATATTTGAGTACTTTAAGATGCCCAGATGAAATAACTACTTGCTATTACGTTTGCATTAACCTAAATGTCAATCCTTAATGTTAAATTATGTAATAAGATTTTATGATCAGAAATAATAGAGATTACGATATTACGATAATGATCCTGTGCTAGATCATAACGTCTATTTAATGGAAAGTGTGACTGAATTGTGACGTAACGTTTAAATCTTCGGGTCATACTTTTACTGCACTACACAATTGTTAATAATGACAGCAATAGTCAGAAATTATAACCGGCGTTTGCATCATAAGTACAATTAATATGATATCTAAAATAGTTTTGTACGATCTTTCACGAAAGTTTTAGTTTAGAAACTTTGTGATTGCACACGCAGTTTCTCGATTACTGTCTCTGTTACTAAAATTGTTACGCTTCGTCAGTTCGGACATCGTTCTTTCATCGTTATTTTCATGTTGCGCGTTAAACAAATTGAGATACAATCTATTTCGTTCATAATTTTTAGTTTAGTTCTTGTTGAATTACGTTAAGCTTATGGACGTATCGTGTAGTTTTTTATTGGAATCGAGGTAACATAACGGCCGAAGTAGCTGTAGTCTGTCTATTTATACTTCCAAATCTTAATAGCTGCATAACCTATGGAAACTCGAGTCGCATTCAAATGACTTCTGCCACAACAAACCGCGATGCCCGTGGCGCCGCCTGGCACGACACATCACCGCTGAACTATATAAATAACGTTGGAATACCTGACGACAATACTGAATGTAGAACGACACTCGAATTGAAATCTTCCGATAGCTACGCTGAGGATGGTCTTTCCTTATGTCTAGACGAGATAAACGAAGTCAATTACAATTATAAAAAAATAGTATGTCAAATGGGAAACTACGTCGATAACGAACCGTAAATAATCGATACTAGTACTTTAGGAATTGAGTACTTCAGATTTGTCACATCGAGTTTTTTCTGGTAGATGAAGTGACTTTCAGAAATGACGTTGCCTCAACCACATTCACTTTATCGGTGAAAGGTTCAATTACGTACAAATACATTTATACGGAGATAACTTACCAATTGTGCTTTAGGAAAGTTTCAAATAGTAGTGAAAACGACAAAAAAACGGGACGTATAGTGTCTATGAAAAAACCGTGATTTTTCTCCTGAGCAATTGTTGACGTTGAAGAGCTTTCTTTGATGTAACCTTTCATACTGCTTTTATATCGGAACCACACCTGAATCATTTGTTCATTCTTTCCTACTCTAGTATAGTAGGTGTCTTTGTTGGTTTTAAGGATGACGGCAATGTAGATTAGTCCTGTCTTTAGCATAGCATTAGATAAATCTAGATATAATGAATTAAATGAATAAAAATTAGTGCGACATAACTATCGTCTGAAAATATATTTCGAAGACAAATGTTAAACCTTTGTAACGCTCTATAATAATTTTAATATTTTATTTAAAAACAAAATACTACTACTCGTACCTTTCCATAAGATTTCTTATTGCAATTTGTAGAAATGGCTCGTGTAGAAATCTATCTACTTACCTGGTTCTGGTTTGAAGTAAAAACCTGTCTAGACAGATGTGATAAACACTCGACTCTCAATCATAGAATACTTCCAAGTAGTAAGGAAAATCTACTCTTGATATTTGTCTTGTTAACCCTCTCCTTTGTCTTAACTTCCTCTGGCAACTTCCACCGACGTTTGTCATGTTTGACATGTTTAATTTCGTTGAATACGAGATCAAATTTATATTTGTTCGTAAGTAATATATTTTCAACAATCCGTTTATAAGAGTAATAAAATAATGTTAAGTGTTTATTAACGTGATTTATATCTTGAACCATTGCCATGATTCCTTTAATTAAAACGTTCAGGTGGATGAATACGGGCTTTATAAGCAAATGCGTTGCTTTCTGGATGGTATACGAGAAATTGTTTTCACTTAAGGGAATATAGCGGGTGGCTTTTTCTGTTATTATTTCATAGTCTAGACAAGGAAGACCGGTATGTTGTCCCTAGGGGGAATAGGTTGCCGACCGCAAATTATGTTAGCGCGTCTTTGCCAGAGCGTGGCGGCTGCGAGCGGCTCTATTGTGCCGGGTTGAGGTTTAGATATGATTTATTATGTTTACTGGCTTTTGTCCGCCACTTCGGTTGCGTGTCTTCGATACAGATGATGATTTTATATTCGCTTTTCATCTAGTAATCTGTTTACTGAGCTGGCAAATTGATGATGTTCTAAAATGATTTATTTATTTTTACGCAAGCTATTGGTATTCAATTAACCGTTTTAAGAACAATTTGTTTATTTATATATTTGTATAATTAAATTACACAACCGTCATCCCATATATATATGGGTATAATATACCCATGATATATGGGTATAAAAATGTTTATACTTTTGTTACATTGATTATGTTAAAAATGCATACGTACATTGCGTAGGCTGTAGACATAGCAACCTTGCAGTTGCATGTCCGCTTAGGCATTAGACATTTACGTGCGTTTATGTAGGTACAGTCATGATTTCATTAAGCCTTGACTAAGCTCATGTCAATCATACTGCGGTCTACTTTCTAAGTCACCCTCGCCTCAGGGCGTGTTACACGTTGGTTGAGCTTTGACGCAGTAACTTGGCCTGTAATATTGTATTCCTTTTCAGCTAATTCGTGATGTATAAAAATATTAGGAATTTAGTCATAAAATATTCGGTAAAATTTAATAGAATCTAATGTATTGATTGTATCTCCTTTTATATGTTTGTTTACACTTAATGTTATAACGCAACGTAAGTTGAATTTGGAAATAATAATTATATTATATTCGGTCGCAATACTCATTACGTAGTGTATAGTCTAGAACTCACTGGTTCTAGTGAATTCTCATCTTTTGTGACTGTTCAATTGCACAATTGCATGTTCCAATTTAGTTTTATTAATTGTGTCATTACGAGAAGCCTATATCTCGATATTTCAATACACTGTAATGATATATTGTTAAAACTCTTTTATAGGAGTTGTATGAATAGGCACAGAATGGAGGATAGCTTTGTTTGCAAACTCTATTGTCGTTCATTTTATTTCTAAGTTGAAATTCTTTTCTTTCCACTGCATGCAGTTGTTGAATAAAAAACTGATAAAATTAAGTCTTTAATTCAAAAGCTAGGATGAAGTGATAATTTTGTGAGTGATATTATATGTCAAATATCTCGGGGGTTCATTAGTCAAGTGAGAAAAGGAAAGCTCTGGAAGTTGAATGCGTAGTGGAGTCAGTCTAACTTAAAAGTATTAGCAAGATCATTACTCTTAAGGGGTGAAGAAGTGTGGGGAAGGGTAAGAAGAGCTTTGGGCTTCTTTTGAGATTAAGTCATGTGAAGTTTATTCGAAGGTATTAGCGGATACAGACGAAAGACAATCTAAATAGGAATTGAACATTCCGAGCGTAAACGTAGATCAACGTGCTTTGTGGTTTACCTTGTCGCCTTTGTGGCCGGGACCAATAAGGGGAATGCTTGCTCATGTAGAAATACCGTACGGAAAGTATACTGTACACGTTTTTGTAATAGACTGTTCGATTACTTTCATTCTTCAATATACTTATTTTTTGTTTCGGATTTTTTTTTTCATTTGGCTTTGTAATTTTAACACGCTTTGTTAGCTTTCTGTATATATCTCAATGTAACAAATTTTTTAATGTAATTTTCATCGTTTTCACATCTGATTGATTTGTATTTTTTATACGTTTTAAAACCTATTCTAATACAGTAATGGTGTCACAGAGCTCCGATCGAGTTGATTTTATTACCTAAGGTAGTGGTACTCATTTGGTTCGCTTAAATGAGTATTCTATTCTAGTTAAAAATGAATGTATCTTTATATTTTAAGCAATTTTAAACTGTCTATTCCCGTATAAACATCATCGAAATTATTTACATTTTTACTGAATATTATTTTCTATCTTTGCAGCAACTCAAAGATGAACTCGGTGAGGTGGTCGCCGAGTTGGAGGCCCTCGACGGCCAAGAAGAATGCAAGCAAAACAGCAAAGCCAAACAGATGAGCATAGGCAGGAAGAAATTCAATATGGACCCAAAGAAAGGTAAGAGGGGGAAGAGGTAACAACCACTGCTTTAGTTATTAAATAGTCTTGAGATATAATAATAGCACTTGTCCGGGTAATGACGGACTTGGTAAGAAAGTGCTATCTCAATGCACTTGCGGCTATTCAGACGAATATTCTGGAAAGGGGATTCTGATCTGTCACATGTATTAGTAATATATGAATCTTATAGACACTTTAAGAATTTATAAATTTTTTCAACGTTAATGTATAGCTGTGTATTTATTTGAATTTGAAAGTTCTCATCAGACTTGAAATTCTAATATCACGTATCTTACGTATCTAAAGAATTCGCTTAGAAGACGTTTATGCTTTCTAAGAAATGTTCTCACACGTATAATAATTATATTTATATAGAATCACATTAATGTATTGCACATACGGTATGGTATGAAGGAGTGACGTTATCCGAGCCGTTCTCATTGCGATAGCGTTTATTTGACGCGGCAGGTGCATGTTCCCACGGTGGTTTGACCACTCGACGTACACGGCAAATCGTCCTATTCCTGAACCTACACCTGTCCTATGAGTATTGCTATGTGGAATCCGACCTATAACTGTCCAACGGGTAGCAATAATAAATTAATTACCCAAGTATTTATATCTAATCTATTCGTAACGGCGCAGGTGGTTCTTAATAGTGACAAAAACGAAAAATTGGTTATGTAGATTTAATATAATGGTATGATAATTTGGGGAATTAGGTTTTTAATTGCCATTAAACTAAAATTAAATAGATCTAGTAGTATAATCATAAATCATCCTAGATTTTAACACGCTTTCATACTTAGTATAACGATCTAATCGTGACATATCATTTTGATCTCTGATCGATTAGCGTGCTCTCATAAAACAGCTATCTTCATACGCGACACATTTGCATAGTCGAGATGGATTATACAATTCTTGTCAACGATGACTGTTAAAGTAGGTTAGTGTGCTTTTACCAACAATAGCGCTTTTGTCGGGAGTAGACTTGTTATTTGCCTACTAACGTAAGTCCGGCTGCTCTCCTTTAAGCTTGAAGGATCTTTTGTCAATGCCAGAATCATTACACGGCAACGCAAACATTACGACAATGCTTTAAACATTTGTTGTTTGAATAACAGTTTTCCAAGTCAAGAATATTTCAAACAAAATTAGCACAGTGATTTATTATCGGTATTTATTTGATGGATTTATTTCTGGAATGTCCACTCTACATCCAGTTATGAATTGACGGCCCGCTGTGGTTTAGATTAAGTAGTGTCCAGTAACGGTACAAAATACTCAGCTTGATGCATAAATTATAAATTAACTGAAGAAAATGTGAGTGGGTTAAGGCACGTGGCGATTTGATTTATTCGTAGAACTATCGTCCTCAGAATATAAAATTATTTACATGCGCACATATTAACAAGCATATATGTATCTAACAATTATTAAAATAGGGACTACAAAATTAGTCTACGATAATAAGACGGTACATGGCTGTTGCTGCCCGCTACATCTGTAAGAAATAAGTTAATAGAATTGAATGATGTTAATGGAAATATAAGAAGGGTAATATAGGTTAGTGTTACGGACGTAGGGTTTGTAAGTAATACCTTTTCAACTGAAACTCCGAAACTCAGTTTATCAATCGCCCAGAGCGCACCGTACACCGCCTCAGGTTTGCCACTTTTTAAATTTCGGTTAAATAAATTATACCTTGGAATAGTGTGTAATGACTACTAATATCCAGCAGTTGATGCGCGTAGCAACATAATTATTCATAAGCGGCATGGTTCAGGTCATGGACTCAATATGCATGTCTGTTTTGAAAAACATACCCACTTCTTTGCGGGATCTTCCTAAGCGGTTTGAGTAACAAAACTTTCATATGCAGGTCATGGTAAGATTCTGATTTGACCTCTCTTTATAATGAAGTCTTCTGACACGTCGGACCCTCAGAATCTTAGAATTTAAGCCTCAAGTCAAAACTCAAAGAAATGAATGTGCGCCACAAAGGTAGACAAGGCTTTAAACAACCTCAAAGATAGAATTTAGATATACAAATGAAAACAAAGGAACTAGATTGCCCAACAAGGTTTATGT
>DWJG01000083.1:0-11685 GCA_018248795.1 Ectomis octomaculata | reverse complement strand
GAGATGTTTAGAAGACCAAACAACTCAAAAGATAGTAGGGTAGGGTTGTACACATAAACATACTAAATAAAATTCTATACATATATGCCAGCTACTAATAACATTACATGATTAACTAAAGGAAAGAAGAACAGAAGAGTAATGTATTATAATATAAGTAGTAGTAGTCAGTGTATTCTGTCAGTCGTTTCTAAAAAGATTAACGATTGTACGCGGGGATATCAGCAGGTATTCCACAGGTGCGCAGACTTTACAGAAAAGGAATTGCTACAGAAGGATGTAGAAGACGAATGAGTCGAAAGTAAGTGGTTTTCGTTGGATCGAAGAAAGCGAGTGTCATGTGATAGGTACATATTAGATAGGTAATATTAGTAGCATGGAATTATACGGTAAAATATAACGGGCTGGGCAGATCGCCCAGTGGGTCGAAAACCGTTGAGGATGGAGTGTTTTCAAGGCGAGCACATCTTTGCAAAAGAAGCACAGGACCCCAAAAAGTGGACTGACTTTAAGAAGAAAGCAGGGAAACGTTTATTCAGAGGGCGTAGGATTGATTTAAGTGGCATAATTTAGATAGAGTTTATATTCAGAGGTGGACCTGTAAATGCTGGTGGATGAATAGAATTATAAGGCGTTGTATTTTATGAAAATAATTGGAGAATAAATTCTTTAAATATCATAAAATCGCAATAATAGTGGTAAAGAAGTCCTTACGATTCTAATAACGTATTCAAACAACATAATCTCGCCGCAACTAAATGATAGCAATCTGCCGGCAATAAATCGGTAATGGCCTTTCGCTTGTCCACCGCGCTTGTGGCGGTGGCGTATTCCAGCTGTCGATATAAAAACGATATGAGAAAATGTAGTAATAGTTTCGTTGCTTTGAAGTTACTGATAGGAGACCTAGTACTGTGTAAGTCATTCTTATCCTGTAGTAGATATATCAAACGTTAATGAATCCCACCAGATGTTTAAACATGTTTACTAATTTATAGTATTGTTTTATTTTTGCTAGTTTATTTTTCCTGAATTCGTTAACAATTTATAATAAATTTTATTATTGCAACTTTACTCTTTATTCACAAGTTAAATATCTCACATAGACAAAAATGCATAATTTTAATTAAAATACCCTCACAAGAGCACTTTGTTCAGTTTATTACCAAAAGTTGAATATAATTTATCAAAGGTATCAAATATTCAAGATAACTAGCGCGAAACATTTTCACGTGATATTAGTGTTATAGAGAATAATCGAAAATAACAGGAATCGTAATTAACTGTGTCAAAACCTGCACGAAACAACTGTTTATTCATTTCATTGTTTCGCTCACATCAATCTGAAAGCTTTAATTTACGCGTTTTTTGATAAACTGATCATTTCTTTATTTACTTTTACAATTCGTAATTTAGAAATTCTGTATGTTTTTAGACAAAAACACGATTGTAGATAAATAATGTGCTAAGTTTTACACTAATATTTGCCTTATTTCGTCGTAACAAATTTATGTAGAAGTCACAAAATCAACTAACAGCACGAAAACTATTAAAGACTTGTTTTTATTAGTTCGCGTTTTGTTTATGAAAAAACATTTGCATTGACGAATATTTTCGGTTGCGGTCGTGTAACGCCATCTATCGATGACCGACTGAAACGCGCAGCGCTCGCTGGCAAGGTCACCGTGTCAACGACCCGACAACTTTTGCCGCTTTACTGTTGTCGTAGGTCATAATTTTATGTCTTCTTTTTGTTTATCTTTTCGTAACTTTATAGCTTCCCGCGTAAACACATTATTGTTTTTGTGTTGCAGAATATGATTTTATCTTCCGCGTGACGCGTGTCAAAGATATTTACAGATTAGCGAATTGTGCAATAGAGGTGTAAAATGTGTTGTTAAATTAATTCAATAATATCAGATATTTAGTGTGATCTTAGGTATCCGTAATCCCAACTGAATCCAGAAGAGTATTTAATAAAATGAAACCTTTATACCTGTATTAATTGTGCAGTTTTTTCGAAACAAAATACTAAGCGTCGAATGTCTACCCAATGCCTACTTAAGAAACAAAATAATGCGTAGTTCGCAACAGTATTCGAGAAAATGTGCATAATTTTGTCTGCGACGCAGAGTAATGTTACATACGGGACCGCCTAAGCGATAACTTTGCACGTCGGCTGTCAACAGGCTGACCGCTAATTATCGCGCCAAATAGGAACGTTGAATTTGTCACACACCCGAAACGGGTCTCTAGAGACCAGTTAAAATTATACCGGCAAATTAACGGAAATTTTCCTTTGTTACAGCAAGCGAGAGGCAAAAATGACAACGAAGGGCAAGCGTCCGATGCGCGCCCTCACGCCCGGCGACAAGATCGAGGCCATCCAGCGAGTCAACGACGGCGAATCCAAGGCGTCGGTGGCGCGCGACATCGGCGTGCCAGAGTCCACGCTGCGCGGCTGGTGCAAGAACGAGGACAAGCTGCGCTACATGACTTCGCGACTCTCCTCGCCCGACACCGACAAGAGCAACGACGGCGAGCCGCCCGACAAGCGCGCGCGCACCGAGTCGCCCGCCGCCCCGCCCGTCGCGCCGCCCGCCCCGGCGCCCGCTCTCACCGTCCCGCCCGCCTCCGCACCCGCGCCGCCGCCCATCGCGCCCAACGTGTTCGACATCAAGCCGCTCGAGCGCGTCACCAAGCGCAACAACGTCATCACGATCGACGTGCGCCCCGAGCCGCGCGACCCGCGTCGCCCCACGCGGGACCCGCGCCTGCCTGAGCGCGCCCGCGAGCGAGTGCGCCCCCGTCGCCCCGAGCGGCTCGAGCGCCCCGACCGGGCTATCGATGCGTACTTGGACCGCCTGCAGGTGCCCGATCCCGAAAAAATCAACAAGCTGCCGCCGATCCCCAAAATCGTGCGCGACGAGCCTAGGGAGCCTCGAGACGAGCCGGCGCCCGCCAAGCGGCGCAAGGAGGCGGCCCGCGAACGCAAGAAGCACCGCGAGGGCAAGGAGATCGCTTCGCCCGAGGGCAGGGCGCGCGCGCGGGACCGCAAGCCGAAGCCGCCGGAGCGCGACGATGCGGAGGAGCGCCCGCCGGAGCCCGAGGTGGTAGCCTTCAAGGAGCTCAAGAACTACAACAAGGAGCGGTACATGCGCCGCAATAAGCAGAAGTCCGAGAGCCCCGAGCGGCCGGACGAGCGCCCCGAGGAGGCGAAGCCCGCGACCCCCGCCCAGCCGGCTCCCGATAACGAACCCGCAAGTAAGATATCTCCCTATGTTAGAGTGCGAGGTTGACCGAGCGCCGCCGCACGTTACCGACTGTGATACTAGGTATAAGAAGAGAAATGGAAGCTATTCTGTGATAAAATAAAACAATTCTTGGAGTATTCGTGTTGGTATTTATCATCGAAGTCGCACCCTCTATGATTAAGTTTCCTCGCGTACATTGAAGAATTTCATTACTAACGTCCACAACTCCAATTCTTTTCTCATTGGCAATATCAAATCTTTTTATATTGCACATATTGATTCATAGTTTATAAATTTTCTTTTTAATTTAACAATTTCTGTCATCAACATTTCTGTATTAAGCTCTTTTTCATTATTTTACATATTGCCAAAAAAAATCAAAATAAGTTAAAAATGAAATTGAAAATCCTGCAATGTTACAAGACAAATGAAAGTTACCTTGCGATATATAAAAACAGATTCTCAAATTTAATGATGAAATACTTTAAAAGATAATTTCATCCAGTGGGCTGATGCGAAAGTGGACTATAAATCCTATATTTCTCACTTATTTTTAAACATAATGTGTGCTTTGATATATATTTACTTCAACTAGTCTCAGCATTAGTTGTGTATGTAGGTACTGTGTTAATTTAACCTATGTTTACTATGCCTCAAAATTACTTGGAAAAGTATAGCATTGCATTCATAAAGTAAAAGAGGCAATGCAACAATACGGTATTGGTGTACAATAGTCAGGAAGAAGACATTGGTCTTCAATATTATGGTTTATTATTTTATATCCTTTGTGTCTACAAAAGAAGAGTACAATGGTGCAAAAGGAAATTAAAGAAATGTATTAAGAAAGTGTCTTCTGTGATATGGTGCAGTGTAGACATTGTGTGAATGAAACAGTGTCTGATACGAAGAATATTGTTGGTGGTACTCTTATTGAATATTGGCTAGTGGTGACTTTATTAACATTTATTTTGCGATTTTTTACATGTATGTAAGAAGTAGTTGTAGGATACACATTATGATTTGTACCAAAACATAAAATATTCTAGTTTAAGTGTAATTAAAAAATGTTTTTGACATAGAAATGTAGTCATTAATTACAGTTTTGTGATATAAGGTGTTATTTATTACAAGTCAGAAGTACCTTACGTTCTAATTGTATTTTTATACAGTCAGCGCACGTACGTCTAATTATTGATAAATTCATATTTTTGTGTGTGAATACGTCATAATATTTAAATGGATTTAGGTTTAGTGTTCAAAATATTGTAGAATGAAATCAGCATTTGCAGCTTAATAATAATATCTGATATGTTTGACTACTAAAGTTAGTCTCTTAACATAATAAAGCAAGGTAAATAAAAAAATATATGGGTGCGAAGTATTACTAACTGCACTTGAGGGATCTTAATATTAGTCCGCTAGTCATACAATATTCTAGGGTTCACATTTTAGTTGACGGAAAACTTCATTCTTTGAATGTCTGTTCCTTTTGTTTGTTTTCATTTCAGGGTTATTACTAAAAATACTTTTTATACAGACAGTATTTTTGACAGTAATACTCATAATGGACATTGGAGTAATTCTAATATGTATTCTTATTTTGGAACTAAAATCTACACCTTAAAGAACCGTTTAAGAAATTTAAACTAACACAATACAATTTAACAGGATACCGAAAATACTTTAAGAAAGTTTGCTTCTAAACCGAAACCATATTTGGACAGGAATACGTGTATATCCTCTGCAAGCAAAATTACCATCGTTACTATTCATTTAAATTTAACTCCAATTTCTACATCTTGTCTCAACCGTCGTTTCTTGAAGTCAACGTTCTTCGTTCAGAAATTCACCAGCTTCACGATGGACCGTCACACTGCAAGATCGGATGCGAAGCGAATTTTCCAATGGCTCATTGAGACGCAATAACGAAAAATTCCCAAGAACAAAATTCAAGATCCTTTCAACATTAGTGAAACTCGAACTGACGCATCTATAACAATTGATCTTCAGCTATTTATACATTAAACTCCAGCAGTGAATGTTGTTCTAACATGAAAATAACTTTATGCTGAGACGCAGGCTATGTACATTAGCGTAGGTACGGAAAATATAGGGCAGAAAAAAAATTGGGACCGGATCTTTTTGATAAATGAAGAATTTTCGAGGAACTTCACGGTCACCTGGAAATCGTATGCGGTTCTTCCAATTTATCCGTAGATATTTTCCTGTATCGTCATTATCTGCCCTACTCCCATCTGCAAGTCATCTGCGAGAGTTACAACCCTAACTCCTTACTTATATACATTATTAGGAACTTTTCTCAATACTATTTTTTTGTTTAAATGTTTCCTGCACCTCAGTATAGACTTAACAAACTGCGTAATGAGTAGGGTTCGTAAGACGATTAAAATGGAATCAATATCTGTAATGAAATCTTCGTTTGTTCCAGTATGTCTTAAATAATGATTTTAAGGCAGATCAATTAATCCAAAAAGTAACATATCATACATTTTTAAACATTCTGCCAAGTTCACTTCCATACATACCCCACAATACCATGTGATTTAGCAAAATTGACACGTACCTTGACCATATACCCAGAAGGACAGTTTGAAATTTAAATGCTTCGCTTTATTTGTTTGTTTGTCAAATTATGTTTCTTACTGCAACTCATGGAAAATATTGGTAAGGAAGTTATCATCTAGTTCAAACCATCAGCTCACTGGAGAAATTTTTCAACTTGTAGGATTTTATGTGACTTTATATGGGACTGAGGTGTGTTATGCCGCATTCGAAGATATGTATTAAATATATTTTTAGGAATTAATACACTGGCAGGTGGGTGAACAGTTGGTAAATGTTGGTGTAAAAAATTACACCGCTTTTGTAATAGATTTAAGAGTTCATAAAAATTAAGCCGTGTTTTCAGATGTACCAGATGTGGTAGTTGAAAACAAGGATGTGGACTTGCGATTGTTGCATCCAGTCATCGCTGAGACCGCCGCACCAGTGGCTCAGAAGAGGCCTTCCACTGAGGCGCTGGAAGGAAAGGTTAAGAAGAATAAACTGGATAAGTTTGATATGTAAGTTTACGAATGGACTTTACTTTAAAATTATTGTAAATTATTTTCAATTAAAATGGGGATTCTCATCACAATTTAATATTGATTTTTCGTTTGTCAATCATGAAATATTCAGAAATTAATGATGCTCATAACATTAATTATTACAGATTGTTTGGCAACGAGGATGTCGACCTACGCCAATTACCACAAGTGGAAGAAACAGTTGCTCCACCACCGCCATCCATGAATGATTCACCAAAGGTGGAGAATAGTACAGCTGACGAAAATGACGAAGACATGAGCTCGCCAATCGGTTCTCCGAAGAAAGATTGGCAGGAAGTGAAAGAGAAGGAAGAATCAAAGAAACTGCCATCAAAATTAGATCTAGTCCGAGCAAAATTAGCCGAAGCCACTAAGGGAAAAGACCGTCTGGGTCGTCCATTACTTTTTAGCAAATCACCAAGTATGTATAAATAATTATAATTATTTTTCCTTTTCATTTACTCGTAAAATTCAAGCTAATATAATTTATTTATTCGAATGCAGGTGTAGAAAAAGAAAGACGTCGCACGCTTAGTTCGGAAGACACGGACCTACGTAATGAAAATGGCGATGAGTTTGATGCAGAAGATCATAAGAAAACAATTTCTATTATCATGTCCCAGGCTAAGGAACAGTTCAATGACGGGCAACTTGATAAAAATCAGTACAATACCCTAATGTACCAAGTGTTGCAACTTAACGAAAAATTAAAGTTAAAAGAAGCTAAGCAAAGAGAATCCTTGGAAAACTCCAAGCGAAAGCTCAAAGCTCATATAGACGAAGAGAATCACAAGGTCGCCAGTCCTAAGTCTTCTCCCTCTGACCGCAACAACTTTGGCGATATCGACGAGAGAGTCACACCAGCAGCCTTTTTGGATGTACCGAACAACAACCAAGATTACCACACAGACTCCGATATGAGAATGAATAATCAAAATATTGTTGATGGAAAACCGAAGGTTTTACTTCCATTTCCGCCAATGCTACCCATGTATATGGGTCCGTTCCCGCCGACATGGAGAGGTCCTCGGAGGTTTAGAGCACCAGGACCTCCCCCTATGCCACCATTTTACAGAGGCAAGTTCGACAAACGAGCACCGAGACCACCGTTTGACCCTCGTATGCCCTTGATGCCTCCAGTTCTTCCTACACCCAAATTGGGTATGTGTCAAGGAGAATGCCCACTTCAGCGATATGAAAGGATAGAAACACCACCACCCTTGGGTGCTCCGAACGTTAGTATACCACCGACGGACTTTAAGATATTAGAATATGTAGACCAAGACCCGGTCAAAACTATACAGATTGACGGTATTCCCAGAGAAATAAGGTTTTACGGAGAAACCGCTGTCATTATGCTCGAGTGGGATGATCCACGAGAAATTAAATTTTTACCTGGTTGCAGAAGAGTTACTTTCGATAATAAAGATTCGATAGTCATATCCTTTAACGAAGGATACAAGCAAGTTGAAATTGATGATCAAGTATTCGATATACGATTTGGAGCACCTACTAGGGAACTATTCATTAATGGACGATGGTATGAGTGTTTCTTTGGTGGGCAGCCACTAGGGGTGATAATTGATGGCAAACCGAGATTAGTACATTTAGAAGGCCCACCTCCGCAAGTGGACATTGGCAAAAGTAAACGAACAGATCTTGTTGCTGGGAAGATCAACCTTATCATCAATGCAACTCACATGTGTCCAGTTTATTTAGATGCAAAAGTGCAGAAGTTCCACGTGAACGGACAATTTTTTACTATTCGTTTTGTCGATGCATTACGCACTGTTTTAATTAACGAACAGCCGTTTAGGGTCGAGTTTGGTGATTTGCCGAAACCATTATTTCTTGGGAACGAAAAATATTTTATACGGTTCTCAGCACTCCCAAGAAATATTAAAGCAGGACAAGTGGAGATCGCTAACATGGAAGGATCATCTTTGCCGTTTGTTTTGCCTCCGGCTGCACCTGCTGCTGATAAACTGAATATGCCAGTCATTACGGACATGGAAGTAGATCAGCAACCACCGAGGGCGGTCAAATCTCCAAGTCCCGAAGGTGAAAACCAAGGTAAGAAAATTTTCTGCTTTTCTATAACTCCTCTTTTGATTTTTTTTACGTTGTTGTGTTAGAATTATGAGTCTATATTAAATTGTTTTCAATAAGCTACAGCAAAAACTACAAATTCCAAATATTTACGTCTTAACAACCAATGTTTTCTGCTTTATAATTTAACACTATCTCATAGAACTTAGACGTAATGCAAAAATAAAACATAACGACATTTTACAGGTCTTGATATGCTGGCTAGTGTGATGCCTTCAAGCTTAGCACCAGCATCCAGCTCAGAATACAGTCTCGCAGAACCTCTATTCTCTAAAACTGACAGAATCCCAGGTATCGAGTCTGACACAAATGAAGAGAAACCTCCCAACCCTCTGTCAATACTTGGCAATATTAACGTAAATGATTTGTTTGCGAAATTAGTAGCTACAGGCATAGTGTCTGTGCCAAATGACGTCAAACCTGAGACTAAGGAAGAAGAGAAGACGGAAGACCTTAAAACGAAGCCCAAAGAAGACAAGAATGTTATTCATAAAGTTGATTTGTTGAAATCGGAGACATTGAGAGTGTAAGTATATTATAATAATTAATATTATTTCTAGTAATCTAAAAATCCAAATCTATCCAAAAATTATATGTCCTTTATTGACCTCCTTGTAAAACTAGCTTTCCCGGATTGTTGTGACTTTTGTTAAAGTTGCAGAACATTTGTCAGTCAAACAGTCTGTTTTAAATGTGGCATAAAAAGTACCAATTACAAAAGGTTTCTCCTTATTCGTCGCTTTCTTTTGTTCCATCCTGCTTACTTTGTGTTATAATAGATACCTTCCTTCTCTCGTGTAACGAATATGTGTTACGTGACGCGTTCTTAAAGTTTTACTCTTAATTGGCCTCAATTATTTAAGTCGAATAAATTTTACTTTAATAAATGAGGACTCGAGGGCATCAACAGCAACATTTCTTATTAGACTGAGTTCGGCATCTAATCTCTATCGAAATTCGTTTTTTAGACGCTACGCAGGGAAACGTTGGTAACTGCTTTTGTATAGGTTGTAAAGTGAATTAATAACAACAAAATCTAAATTGGCCGTTCACGCCCTCGCGTACCAAAATGATAGATTACGACGTTATGTACAGGAAGCAGCCAGGGTTGGTGGCGAAGCTGTACGGCGGGATGCAGTGCAGCGGATGCGGCGCTCGGTTCCCGCCGGAGCACACGGTGCGGTACTCGCAGCATCTGGACTGGCACTTCCGGCAGAACCGCCGCGAGCGGGACTCGGCCCGCCGGGCGCACAGCCGCCACTGGCACTACGACCTGTCCGACTGGGTGCAGTACGAGGAGGTGGAGGACCTCGAGGAGCGAGGTGAGTCCCGAGACAGGGACCTTCGTTGACGCCAAAATTTAATTTTAAATTAGATTAGATAAAGACATTTGCGATTTCTCTAGGTCATTTTATTGAGTTAATGTTGCTTAAAGTATCGAAGTTATTTCTTTAGGGATAGGTTAGACTTCTTAGTAGGTTAGGTTTTTCTAAGTAATTAATGAAATGGGTAATTCAAAATTCAAATTTAAAAGTTTTTATTGATTATAAGGTACATAAATATACTTAATGGGCGTCATAAAACGTCTTGGTAATACTTAGTTAAATTATTTATTTATTCATTGGCCTTGGGCCCTTGTGCTAATGTAGATCGGAAAAAAGGGGATAAAAGGTTTCAGGCATTACTTTAGCTTAAGCATCATAAAAAATACAGGTGACATCTATTGTATGTGTCAATATCAATCTGTTCCAATAGCTTACAAAACCAATCGAGTTTGATCATACTATTACATTTATGATAGAGATAGTCTATTGGAGTTATTTCAACAACAGGTCTCAAGGAAAGTATGAATGTGTAAATATAAAGTTCAGGTAAGGCTCTACGTTAAGTACTCATTTCCGGGCTCGGCTTTCCCCCTTGGATTCCATGCACATGCGCGGTATTCAAATCGTCAATGACGCTAGGGTCACTGACCACCTGCCACCGCGTGGTCCGTCTGCCTTACAACTAGGCTTAAATATAAAACATGCGTCCCACAGAGAAGAGCTGGTTCGAGACGGGCGGCGCGGAGGAGAGCGTGGCGGAGGCGGCGGGCGAGGCGCCGAGCGCGGCGGCGGGCGCGCCCGCGCCGCACGCCTGCGCGCTGTGCGGCGACCGCCTGCTGCAGTTCTACAACGAGGACCACGAGGAGTGGCATCTGCGCAACGCCACGCTGCACGACCACAAGTACTACCACCCGCTCTGCCTCGACGAGTACAAGGTACTCTACCGCTACCACTATGCTGCTTGGTTTGTTTGAAGCGAGCTCTTTAGCTGCGTTGAGCATTTTTTGTAGGAAAAATGTTATGGGTTCGCGTTACCGACATGGTTATATCACCGATATGTGTGACAGCAGTATATTTGTAGTTAAAGATTGGTGTTATGAATATTTTTACAAGTAAAATTAAATTGTTTTAGTTTAAAAAATTATGTATCTGTGTTAAAGACGTTGGCATGTGAAGATCAGATTGAAATCCTAAAATCCTAATTAATAAGTTTTCACTCCTATTGGCAGTTCCTATGACTACCTATTTTTTTCTGTGTGACATCAAATATTATGGAAAGTCCGTCAGAATAATTTGTTTTTGATTATAACATACTTAATGCCTTTAATTAAATATCCTTTTATCTATTTTCCCATTCTAATTTCTGCTTTTTGATAAGTAGCAGAAATACGGGTGAATTCTATTATTTGCAAAATCTCTTAATGTACCTGTACTCCACAATAATTATGATATTTTAAGGTTGATTTTATATTTTCATATAAAAATTTAAGTTTGATATTGTGAATCTAAAAGACGTCCGGAAATATCTAAGTTTAACATCACCATCTTTATAACAACCAATTATTGTGGCATGAATCTTCTCAGAACAAATTGTCCTTACTTGTGCACTACATCTTTGATGACAATGAAATGTATAACTGTAACTTCATATTTCATTTAACATTATAGAAGATATAAGAAATGATAATGAAATAGAAAGAAACAAATTGTGTTTGAACTATTATGAGTATGGAATTCTAGTAAACTATATATTAATGAAAAATGAAATATTGAACCTGTCTAAAATTAATACGAATTTTATTACAAGATAATTATTTTTATTGTAGAAACTTTCTTATAAAAAGCCAATAATTAAGTAATTTGATATTAATAATATAATAAAAACTGCTT
>DWJG01000082.1:0-11695 GCA_018248795.1 Ectomis octomaculata | reverse complement strand
AGGTGCGTGCTGGGATTCGAACCCGGATCCCCCGTGTGAAAGGTCGGATTGTCAACCACTAGGCTATCACCGCTTGTTTGTTTAATAAGAAGAAATTCTACTTATATGGATCACTCTAAATGATTATAGAATAGAGTAATATTAGTGTTAAATAGATTTTGCCCGCGGCATAGCTCGCGAAGTTTTACATGTTTACATACAAATCCAATACCACGTATTGTTCGAAAAGTAACTGCTGTCTGATTTAAAACTATAATAACCTTTAGCGATTTAAATGCAATGAAGACTAAGTTTTCTTGATTGATACGTTAGTGGTTTTGGTGTGATATGCGTTCAAACATACAGGCAAACTGTCGGTCAGTTTTTTTTTTTCAAAATATTCAATGTCAGACACAGACACGCGGAACGTACATTCTTCTTAAATATTTTTTTATGTGAATGAACGATAATCAACGATTGCGTTTTATTTTTTTTATTGATAACAGATTATCCATAGCTCAGTTTTTTGTTCCTTTCTACCACTCACCAACAGTTGGACTTAAAGATAAAATTTAAATTTAAAAAATGATTTATCGGCTTTGAGTAGCAACCGTCATAACATCCATACTAGATCTGCGCAAATAAAAAAATACAAACGGTTGATAAATCCAAAAAAATATCGAATGAAGATCCAGACAAGCGGAGGGACACTGGACAACATCCTTCCATATGAAACTACCATCTGGTCAAAATAGTCGGGAGCCATTGAATACGAATGGCAAGCAAGCGACCCGAAATGAAAATATCTCCTCATGTCTCTTTTGTCAAGGTTTTTTTCCAGCATTCCTATTCCCTTAGTAAGGCTTCCACTAACTTTATATTTAGAATTTTCGAACAAAATTTAAAATTATCAGCTTTTCTCATTACATTCATGAGGCTATGTATACCCTATAATGGGTAAAGAACGGTTGATAAAGAGGAACATAGTGTGTTTTATATTTAAAAATACGAAATAAAAGTAATAACTATCGTAGAGGTAAATAAAATTACTGCCGCCATGGATGTCAATCGGTTGTCTGCCTTAGCGCCGTTGTGGTAAAGGTATTATTAAAAGGTTTCGAATTACGTTGTTGTCCAAAGCCCTTGTTATATTTTAAAATTTTAAGTACTTAAGAAAATATAACAGTCCTCCTGTTATGTTTTCATAATTAATTAATAAGTTTTGATAGTTCATTCCATGTTTTCTGCTTAGTCCAAATATTGACTAGAAGGGAATGTTTCTAGCATTCAAGTCCGGCTTTTGTACCACTTTTAAAGACATTTTGACACATTTTGAAACACATTTAAATTTATAATTAACTAATTCAAGTTTTCTTAATCCATGAACTGTTAATGACTAATGAATAATAAATGACGTTATAAATTATGCAAATCTTAAAAGTGTAGATAAAAGAGGCGACATGTATTATACAATAACAAAATTAAAATTGATTTGAAAGACCGGCCACCGCCCACTTGCTAACGGGACAGGCGGTTTTGTAACAAAAATAAGTCCACAATCGACACTCTAAAATCAGTAGTATCGGCCTGTGTGCGAATTTACTACATTGAGTACGAATTTAACTAATTAACTAACTACGTACTAATTTTCAATTTTCTACGCAACCCAGTTTAAGAATTTAGATATTCTTGTTATTAATTTAATTCACGGGCCTTTATGGAGCCTATTGAAGTACTGAAATGAACATTAGAATGAGATGGTTTAATATTGGAAGAAAAAAAAAAATTTCACCATAATATTTTTTGTTTTTGACAGTTTTTTTTTAATATTGAAGGAGCATATGTAACTGGCTACTGCCGCCCATGACATCTGTAAGAAACCTCGAATTGGGCTATTTAAAGAGACTGTTACAAAACATTTTTAGTAGATTACATTTTTTGAAAATATTTTTGTTAGTACGGTAAAGAATATGTTTATTTCCATCATTTCGACACATACTTTGAAAGGTTGTAATATAAAACAAAGTCGTAACGTTGTTTTGAATAGTTCGAAACATTTTATGGCATTTTACTTTCTTCACAAGGTTCTTAACACAAATTGTAAGTTGTACATTATACATAGTTGAATGAGTTTTAAGTATTACCTAACCTTGGTAACCAAATAATATAATTATTACTAAGCAAATAATATAAATCTAATATTAAATTTAAACGAAATAAATTTATAACTATGAACAAAACAAAGCTTATACGAAAACAAGTTTACTGACGCCATTATGTCATGCCAAGATAAAAGGCGGTATTTTAGAACGGCGAACAATACATATTTGCATTGAAGTTGATATGAGCGTAGCAACACACCCACAGATAATGCCTTAGGGGGCATATTGATAATAGTGAAAAACAACAAAATCTTTTCGTTATCATATCGCAATAAGTATATTAATGTACTTGAAAAGATTTTCAATTATAACCTTTAATTATGCAGAAGATTTACCAACATAACCTAACCTAAATTATTTTATTTGTGTTAAAATACCATCACTGTCTTTGCGATACACGTTCACGTACGAATTTCACGTACTAAACACATTAGACATAGTCAGCATTCAGTATTATAAATCGTATTAATTCACAATAGAAGTCGACCTCGGTATCGGAGGCGCGGCCCCACGTCACCCGCGTCGCTCAACGTGACCGCTTACAATCTCAATCACTTTGCTTTTGTGTGCCGATAAACTGGTAAAGTTTAAAGTTTACACTTTATTGTTGGCTGTGACGGTGCCGCCACACCTTCTGTCATAAAACAATTTACAGATAAAAAATGGGTTTGTTCTAACGGTTTTTATATGTGGTGAATAGCCGAAATTGAATTGTATTCTAACGTATAGTATAGTATGTATATTGGAATGTTGGAAACATTTTGGACATAACAATATGTAATGTCTTTAAAATTTGAACTATCGGTAATGAAGTATGTGAATATGATATTATCTTTGTCTTTTCAATTCAACATATAATTACCATTTTAACAAAGAATTCAAATTTTTACACTTACATGCGTAAAGATATACGGAATAGATATACTCATTTTACATAATATTCGGTAAACTACAATAATCTTTACAATTGTCTATAGTATTAACTTATTTTTAACTGGTATCTACCACTTTGTTTTGTCTCCCAAGAGTTCAATCATTTTGATCATCTATGTCCGTTGCTTCAATAAAGGATTGAATGTTCAATTCAACGTCATACATTGTTGTGGAATTCATTGCAGCTGCGTGGTTGATTTTCTTCAAACAAGAGTTAAAAATAACTTCGTCTGCTTGGTGTGAATTCGTTTATGTTAAATTTCTTACAATATATGGAACAAACATGTTTTTTTTATAGTATCTTTTGACTTAACTTTAGACCAAAGAATCCGAATTGAGTATTTTATAAATTTGTCTTTATCACTATGAGATAAGTTAGGTAATGATCACAAGTAATAATCACCAGATTATTATCTAGATATTATCACCGATATCTCTAATTTGTTCACAAGTGATTCATTTAATACCTACCTGTGAATCCACCTCTGTAAAAAAATCAAGTTTAAAGATCGTGAGATTTCAGTTGATAACTTAGAATAATTTAATCTTAATTAAGTAATTACCTTCATAAATTAATTGTCTTTATCTTCATAATGAAATGAAATATACTTAGAAAGTAGATAGAACTGTTTGTGAGGTTGATGGTATCAATAAATAATTTGTAACTAACCAATGCATCAGCACTTTTGTATTCATCCTACCTAAATTCAGTATGCCCTTCAATGTAAGGAAAAACTACTTGGCAATTTTAACGGCAATATATTGCGCTTGTATTTTCCTATATTGATTCACGGTGACTTGCAAATCGGCCACTGCGATCGGCGCGATGTATTCACGCTCGAACTATAGGTACGACTTGGATAAAAGACAGTGTCAACATATCCAGTTACGTGACTGCATCACGTCATATATTATGATTATGTATGGTTTAAGCCCTATGGCTGCATCTATGAACATCATTGATTTCATGATCATTACCATCACAACCTATTGTTGTTCCATTTCTGAGCACGGGTCTTCTCTCAGAGTAAGTCTTAGAGTAAGAACTTAGGACATCCACCAAGCTGGCGAAGTGCAATTTTATGAATTTCAAAGAATTCAAATGCTTTTTTATATTTTAGACGTGTGGGTTGTTTCACGGTGGTCTCCTTAATTTATGTATGTGGTCTATGTGGTATATGTGGTATTTTAATTTATTTATAATATGCACATGATTTTGAAAATCTGGGTGCGAGTCTGGGATTTGAATCGTTACATCCGGCGTGAGAGGCAGAATTCTTAACTGCAAGACTATCACTACACCAATGATTCTATAAGCATAAAATAGATATAAGTATATGCCAATTAAGCCCAAAAAGTGAAGACAAACGTATCCCAATAGAAATGCGAGGATTTTCCGTCAAATGTTATTTGAAGCGTTACGATTATCTACCTATCTCTATCTACTAAAAAAGAAAATGAATATTTTTAAGTCTACAATCTTCGGAATTTTACAGTTACAGTCAACTAGTCTATCGGTACACCTTAGTCTTGCTGTTTTTGTTTATAACCAATGTTTTTGAGCTACTGTTAAGATAAACAGTAAATGCTGATACACCCCTCAGAAGCAGTAATTTGTATATTTATATTAATTACAGATTTCTAGCTTTAACCACCACCCTTAATTTCTTTGGTTGATAAATTGTTGAGTTTAAATATATTAAAGCACCTCTATCAAGAAAAGTTACAGGTTCTTAAGTATAGAACCAGAATGATCAAACATAGTTTATCTTCAATATTTTATCGTTAGCTACTGCTTTCGAAGAACTGATAAGTATGTTGAGAAAAATTTCACGTTTTGGATACTCTTACATTTTATCGTCCTTTTGCGTAAACAACGTTACTTAAGTCTTAATTGCATAACACCTAAAGAAAGCGTTGCGATGTAAGCCACGAATGAAACGCGTGCTTAGGGGAAACTTCTATGCGTTTGTTAAATACGTGACGTTTGCATACGTATTAGTTTTTGGATGTCTGCCATGAATCACTTGACTTATGAGAATGACCACCAGCATCTAGGCAAAAATGAAGTTACCCTCAAACGTTGCCAAAAAATGGCAATGAGCAAGTGATATCAAGGTAGTTGACCGTTGGCAACATCCGCCTACTTGATGAAGTCTTTGTGCATCTACTGTTTTTGTCACGTTTCTAGTAACTTTTTGCTAAGTTTTTTACTATTGTCCACTATTTCCAATGAGGACTTATAAAAAGGTAACCAAAACAGCATTATGCTGATCAATAGATAAAGCACAATAACATATTTCAATAACACCAAATTATTCGCAGGTAAATAGATAAATTAATGAATGCCTACGGAAGTAAGTAGTGAGGTGTATTTCATCATGCTTGGTGCGGATATCCGCAAACTAGTTTTCGAATCGTTAAATTAATTCCGGGAATACTTTATTATTTATAAAGAGAACCTTAATTTAATTCAGCTTGGTTCAGATCCAAGAACTCCATAATTAAACCGTTCTATTTCTGATGCTGGACTTTGAACGAATCATTGCTCTCTTTAGTTTTAATTAATTTAGAATTAGCTTCATAAAATATCTCGTGAGACCTCCTTGAAGGCACTTGATGCTTTTATATGTACATATCTTTTTTTGACTGGTGCAATATTACCAATAACATTAAAAAGTTGTTTGTGATCACAGAAAAGTATTGCTATTTTTCTATGATTATAAATTCGCTGTACAATTTTCGTCATTGACTATTATTTATAAAATATATTTAACTCATTTGGTATGCTTATGGTATGCTGGCATTAACGTTATTGAATGCCTGAGTGATCCAATCTGATATTGACCTTATTCAGCGACTGACAAGGAAATTGCACGGAAGAGAGCGGTGTGATGGCGCCTACATCGAACAATGAATTAAAAATGTTTCGTTTTTGCGTTCCTATTTGTTAATTTGTTATTAAATAAACCAAAAAAAGTCTGCCGGCAAAAGGCAACCGGTAACTGCAGATCAGTATTACTTAAATATTCTCATACACTGTTTTGTTTGTCACAAAGAAACTATGGACGTCGAAGCCATTGACATGATTGTAATATTTCTTAATCGTGACCTGTCACGGTCAATGCCTGAGGAGCTGAATGTATGTCAATAACACTTATTAACTTTCACCAAAAGGGCGGAGTATTTGAGGTGGATAATAGCTTGTGTACACCCGGCATTTTAATGTTTTCCTTGTGCAGTTGCCAAATGGGTAATAGTGTCATCGACAGCTCATATCATAAAGACCATGATCCTCTAACGTGTAGAGGATCTCAATATGTGTGTCAACAGTACGAAAAAATTCAAGAAATATGTTTGATGTGTGTTCAGTTCATATTAATTGCCAAAATTGTCAATGTTTCGGAAGCATAAAATGGAAAAGGCCACTCACCGGACGCCAAAGCTCCGTGGAGTGCCTTCTCCTTATCCTCCATCATAGCATGCGCGGTGCTAGCTCCAGGTGCCATCACTATTCTTCTCAGAGACTGTTTTCTCACTAGCGCGACTATGTGCTTAGCACGATGCTGCGATGCTTTCCTGCGACGCGTGCGCACTCTATGGAGGCCTGAAGGCGACTGTCCGCCGACGCCGACTGTTATCACAGAGCGACCCTTATCAGCTCCGCGGCAATGATTGCCGACCAACCATATAACAGCAGAGTATATTTTGCAGTATATCAGCCAAAAAAATATATACCAGTCGCTCCGGATACTCACTAACGCCATTAATAGCGATCTGAAACAAGTTTAATTCAAAAATAAAGGTTAGTCCACCATTTCATTAACACATATCTTTAATATAGATAAAACTATGTAGTTAGCAGAGAATTTAGTTAGCCACGAATTGAGTATAGGTACGACAGGTCAAATATAACCTCAATTTATGTTAAAGATAGTGGAGTTTCCACGTTATGAAGTGTTATAGGTTAACAGTTTTTTAACATAAATTTCAGAAGCCACCATGATATTTAATAAGAGGACATCGAAATCAAGAAAAATGACATTGAAGAAGTACCTCAATATATTTGGATATAAGTTTCGTTGGCCAGTCAAAGGTATGTTAGATATATATCAAGTCTGTGCGAGCAATAATTAAATTTTTATTCATTTAAATTTTACTATACCTCACTATGCCTAATATGACTACATAATATACAGAAGAGCTTTTTTTTTGAATATATTATATAAAAATATCTTAAGTACCTATGTTACTTATGAAGAAATTAAAATGACTCCTGATTTTTGGAAACGTCACTCTAAATT
The DNA here is from genome assembly GCA_018248795.1 of Ectomis octomaculata. Taxonomy (NCBI): domain Eukaryota; kingdom Metazoa; phylum Arthropoda; class Insecta; order Lepidoptera; family Hesperiidae; genus Ectomis; species Ectomis octomaculata. The sequence goes on along the minus strand of DWJG01000082.1, from coordinate 4,317 downwards.
AAAATAATCTTCTCCAAACACATCCACGAATCGGTGATGCAATTTGTTTAATTTTCTGCATGTCGTAAACAAAATCGACACTACAAACGGGCCTGGATTTATTTTAATCACTGCGAGACCACTCGTTTATTCTGTAAGCATTCAGCGTAGTTCCCGAAAGGATAGTTTGGGTGTATACACATGAATAATTCGTGAAGCCACTGTTGAATAAATGGTATGCTATCCATCTTCGCACATTTCATGAATTCGGTGATGGGGCGAAATTGCTCGCGAAACTAACTTAAGCCGTTCGTGTAAACCTCCATGTATAATAAATTGTACCCGTTTTATTTATGGTAATAGGCGATTTGATTTGATTTGCTAACTTACTAGTACTAAAATTATCTAATACTAAATTTACTGTGCTTGTATGTATGTAATGTAACGCATACATTCCTTTGGTTTGTCGAAGATCTTTAATACGTGTTATTGTTCTAATGACTGCTATCAAATAAATACTAGGTGAAGGCATTATACAAGTAAAATTAGGGATTGTTTTTTGCAATTAAACTATTGAGTATATATTTTATTGTAGGATTACTTTTTGAAGTAGGGTCAAATTTAACATTGCTTTTTTATAAATATTTAACAATTTATTTCATATTTCTACTCGATGTTATTAATTCTTTTTCTCCTTATGCTAATCATTTCCACAATTTTTCACGTAAGTAATGCCGTTAAATTCCATTGAACAAACACACACACTCACACACACATCGGCTTTCCCATATTCGCTTAGATTCAATTGTAGCTTGTTACGTTCAAGGTTGTTCTTCCATAAGATTAATTCATCTCATCAAATCTATCATGAATCCGCTCCACACGCTATACAATCCGGAACGGCCACGTCACTCTGGCCCAACTCCAAAGTACTGACCTTGCCACGATTGGCAATTCATACGTTGGTACTTGGTACTGACGCCTGCGAGTCGTTTGTTTGTGAAAACCATAGATTTCGTTCGTATGAAACACTGTAAAAAGAATTCAGCATTATTTTGGACACGTACGAGTTTATATTCGGTAACATATTTAATAATGATTTAAACATGATGTTTGATAGAGTAAACTGCTGTATGAAACGAAGTATTTTTGCGGGTGTCAAAATGTCGTCTGAAATAAATTTATTATTCTCCTTGTCGTATCATAGATATAAGATATCCAGTCGATATAAGATGAAAACATTTTACATACAAAGCGAGGAAGGATTATAAGATATATTAAAAACCTTTATTGTGACTCTTTCTCGATCTCTGTCCTCGCATTTGTGACCAATCTCAAATTTGACTACCAAGTACTAACGTTTACTAACATGCTTGGGCTAATACAAAATGGCAGAGCTAACTTGACTAACAGTCCTATATTGAACGTCCCCACGTCCATATTGAATATTAACTTACTAATATTCTCATTAAGATTACCAACTAATTTATTCTAATACTTCCTTTCAGTAGTACAATTCTTCTTTTGTCACATATGTCACAGGCGGCAGTAGCCACTTATTATCAGGTGGGCTGCAAACTCGTTTGCTGCTTAAGTATTATTAGAAAAATATATTATAATAAAAGAAATAGGATTCGTAAAAATTTCTAATCGATTGAAAAATCAACTCGCCGTAGAACGAATACAATCAATGCATTTTTTGATGGCTCCCGAGTTGCCTCGCCATTGATTTATAATTAAACTAATCACGATTAATCGAGATATTCAGGAATCGAAATAATGCAGTATAATGTTTCGCAATCGCGTATTACTGTTAATGGCTCGTTGTTTCGCTAGTTAGATACTGCACAACGGCACTTAGATTAAATTAATCCGACTTTGAACCGTGCAGTGTAGTGACTAAATAATTCTGAGTAATTTGACGTTGTTACATGCCGTGGTAGCTTAGTTCAGTGTGTTGAATATATAAGCCGATTGATGTAGCATATAAGAACACATGAGGAAGAAGATGCTTTGGACGCTAAGTTGGCTTTAATTTTTTTTTTTTTACATAGGAATAAGCTTGTGTTTGGCCACAATCATTTAAGTCTAAATTAGTCATCATTTATATTGTTTTGTTACGTGACTTCATTTGTATTACGGGACCTGGATATTCTCACTGGCACTGGCAATTCTAATGGCATTACAAACGATCCGTGAAATCATGTTATGTAAGAATTATTTGTCATATTTAAACTTGAGCGAACATTTCAAGGGGTAGCAACGACTCATAGTGCTCCGCGCACCGGAATAATGGGTTCTGGATTCGATTCCCGGCGAGAGAAGGATGGGAATAATGATTTTTGTTTTTGGGTTTAGTGTTTGTGTAATCTGAGAGAGTGTACATTGCACACATAGACAGGTGTGTGGAGATGTGTGTAGTATTGTAGTGTAGAAAGCGTTATCATTTAATATTTATATTGATAACCTATAACTCTACAGTGACCATCCATTACCATGCGTTGGATTTCATTGTAGTCTTCTAATTCTAAATAAAGAGATGTGTACGACGTACGTCCTGCGTACTTCCCTACGTACAAACATACTTGAAGAAGATGTTTTCTCGTATTCTCTCGAAGTATGTAGAAAATTTTGGAACATTATTCAACGATTACTTTGAAAATACATTTCGTATCGGATAAAAGAGTTGGTACGGATTTAAGCGAATTTTAAATCTTTTTTCTTTGGTAAACTCGGCGTTTCTTAACCTATTCCTATGTCACAATTACGCTGTTTTAGGAAAATGTTCCCGGTTTTCAGCTCAACGTTCCCGGGTCGTTGATTCAACTTTTTCGTATCTAATTTACTTGGAAACAAAAGCCGTGTAGTGTTTTAACCGCAATGCCGTTTTATATAACACTGAGGCATTTTTATTTGTTGTAACAACTCATATAGCGCTATTATGTCATGCGCTGTAGTCTCTGTGGAGATGATTTAAGCTATATAATTGGAGGCAATATGGCTTCCTTCTAAAATCTTTTTAGGATACATTTAAAGCAGAACGCATAATTTTATATAACACCGTTATTAAGTTGTCCTAAATTGTATCGTCCCACCGTAGGACATGAATCTCCTTTAGCATAAAACGAATTTAAAACATTTTACACTCCGTAGCCAAGTGCGAATTTGCTTACTTAACTTCTGATAGTTTTTAAATCTTTCAGGTGTAAACCTACACACCTTATAATGATTTTCTTTATCGAAAAGCAAATAATATAAAATTCATAATTCGCACATAATTTCTATATAAGAAAAATTTAAAAGTGCTATTGCCGTAAACACGCAGTCATAATAAAAAAGCGATCGAGAACTAACGAAATCCATGTAAAAAGATATAGGTATAGGCAGGAATTAAAAATGTCATAATTTTCTAAAACAGAGAGTAAAACCTTTGTATCTAATCGATTTGTTTGTATTTCAATACAAGTTGATATATTTGGAGTGAACCAAGATAATACCGCTTAATGTACACACTTATTACGCTTTTCGATAAGCCCAAAATATATTCAGAATCTGTTCCATGAGATTGTTCTTCTCAAATTGATCACGCATAATCGTAAAGGCAAATGTCGATGCCATTGGAACGTGTATCGGCTTAGGGATCTCTCATTGAAGTAACGCAACAAAGGAAACATTATGTGAATTATCATAACAATATCGTAGCCGCAAGGTCGAAGGATGTCGCCATTGTTGCTTTTTGGTGGAGGAATATTTAATTTAATGTTTATCCTACGCAATTTCGTAAAGCAAATACGGTTGGCTACGCACCGCTAATCCGTAAAAAATATATGTAGGGTTATTTATTCTGGTCAATTTAGACATGCGAAAGTACAAAAAAGTCGTTTAGAATAAAGCTTAATATTATTTAAATTCTAAAATAATAGCTAAATATAAGTAAAGCTAGATAATAGCTAAACATAAGCTAAAACACCCAGATTCAAAAAGAAACATATACATAACATATATTTGTTCTAAATAGACATTAAAGGTTTAGTCTTAGATTAAAGGTTAACACCACGCACCCATTTCCCTGTTAAGCGGTTGCTTATACGCAAACTATCTTTCTTATCTCAGTCCTCAGGAGTAGCAACGCATTTGTGACCAACTTCAAAATGGACTACCAGTTAGGTACTAACTTTTACTAATATGGACTAACACATATTAATAGGACTGACTAATACTAACGGTCCCAATGTCCACGGCACTATATATATTAATCAAGTAATATTCACACTAAAGTATCTACTTAAAAGTTCATTTTGAAGTTGGTCACAGGTGTCATGGGCGGCAGTAGCTACT
>DWJG01000081.1:0-11721 GCA_018248795.1 Ectomis octomaculata | reverse complement strand
AATTAGCGTCGGTTTCGGTTCAACGCTACGCGCCATGTTGGTTGCTGGGTGATGTAAGCGTTTCCGCGGAACATGTTCCAATAGGTTGCCAACACTTACCTATATTGATATGGGACATTGCAAACGATAATTAAGGCTACATTGTCAGAAATTTACCTACCTACTTGATTTCTCTTTAGTCACAATAAAAATGGGTTAACTCTAGTCCCGCATATTATAATACTTTAAGATTTATTTTAACAACTAGGAAAATTCAGACTGTATCCTAACGGTAATTTCCAAACGTAACTTTTACGATCCATCAGCCCATTGAGTATTTATTAAAACAATAATTTCGAATCAAAATTGTAGTGTAATAAAGCAGTACCTAAAGTTTATTCTTTTAGAATTATTATTTTTATTCAGCTGAAGATGTTGAGATATTAATAATTGAAATTACTGCGATATTTTACAGTTGGTTGCCATAGGACCGTCCTGCAAAGCGTTAATTACTTGGCAACTTTATCAATACGAATCCGCGCGCCATTCATTGCGAAGTTTTTTCGCTCTCGGGCGGCGAACTCGCGGCCTTGCGCCTACGCCGGACCGCCGGACTGCAAGCGCCAAGCTCTGAATTAGAACAACTATATGCCATGTTTACATTACTCAATAAATAACTACGTTATTATACACCCAGACGTCTGGGTCTGAATGGCCATGTTTATGTTACCTATACACTACTAACTAAAATTACACAAATTTAGTCCCGGTGCTTGTTTTCTTCGATTTTTGAAGCTGTCCATACGTTCGGCATTATGCTGATTTCTTTTTTAATTATGGCAATGAATATTGTGTTGGCAAAAAATATATTAATTGATTAAATACAGCCTTATTTGACACCTTAGCGGTATTGCAATATATTTATTGATTGTTTATTGTCGTGTGTGGAGCAGTGTTTAACCGGACCTATTATTTTACCTATATTAAAAAAAATATTTAAAACCTTAAAGTATATTAAAAAAGCATAATATTATGAATGTCTATCTGCCTTGTTCAGCTGTATTGCCACAATTAAAAAATAGATCAGCAGAATCCTTACAATATTTGACGGAATGTGCATATTAGTTATTAATGCCTTGTCTAATAGAAAAAGGAAACTGCGTGAGACGTCGTGTCCGTAAGTTATATATGAAGTCATCGATTAATCATAGTTATGATAAAATTCACGCTGTTACTATTATTGTCTTTAAAACGATTAAAATACTAGATATGAGTTATTTATATTAGGCGCAATGCGGCGATACCTCCGCTTATGGCTTTTACACAATAATATGTGCAAAATCGATTCTTAAACTCCACCTTTTTATGTAATCAATTATCAAATCTAAATGGGTGGTGTTTATTTTTAAATTATATAGGTACATACTATTATCATAAGTTACGATCGCTGGTATCGCTACACGATTTCGATATTTATTATCAGATGACGTAGTTACCGTGTAGGAGTAGATAATATTAACAAACATTGTATTATAAAAGTGGATAATCCGTCAACAAGATAAATAAGCAGGTATTTTCATTGATTTATTTTACGAATGGTATCGACTCCAACATTTATTTTTTGTGGAAAATGCTATTTAAAGATCAGTAAGCAAGTTTGCGGTCTGTCGGTTGGAACTTGGAACTAGCTAATTGGCTTGAATTTTTAAAGACTTAGTCACGATCTGCCATCTCACCGTTTGTGACTCACATTCGCGAACCAAGAATCTTAATTTTACCTTGTTCGTGACTCCTTGTTGAGAAAAGGCAAAATGAAATAGTATCGTGTAAATTAGGCTTTAATATTAGGCACTCATGCTTATTTTAAGCTATAAGTTATCAGTAATGATACAAATATGTTTTTTGATTATTGTTTCCAGTTGAATGGAATATATACAAAAAAACTAAACGATTACGTACTTAATTTGCTTAAAATAGTAAAAATACGGAATTTACATGATTATAAAGAAATAAACAGATCGATTCAAATATGTATAGGAAATATAATTAGATACAGATACAGTTTAAACAAATGAATGAAACTAGAGCGTAAAATTCACAATACTTTGGATGCTTGTGTTATAGGCGTAATATTATTGTTATTGCTTAATCAATTAATTTCGGGGGCGAAACGTTTAAAATCGTTACCACGCATTAGAATAAGAAATTTTGTTATATAATGTACTCAAGAATTATCATCGTTTCGTATCGGCACTTCGCTAGTAAACACGCTTTATTGATAACGATCTGATATGCTCCAGTTAAAGATATTGACTGTTATTTATTTTTCAATAATTTGTTAAAATTTGCGTTTTGCAATACCGCACAAAATCAACTATTGAATAGATTATTGTAAGAATACAAGGCCGATGAAGGACCTGGAAAGTTAGTGTTGTGAAATGTTCGATTTCTACTAGAATTTCTAAAAATGTCGACTGATAAAAGTTGCATAATGTTCCCTAGGTCGCCAATTACAGCAACAATTGATTAAGTCTTTTTTATCACTTAATGTTTATCTTATTTGGTAATTTGTTATCTTGCAATAATTATTCAAAGTGATATTTCTAGGTCTTAAAGATATGGACGTCCAACGCTATCTGAAAATATGACAATATTAGATATAATATATCTACTCTACTTGTTTTATTACTTTTATTTGTTGCATTTATACATTAATATAAGGTTTTAAGGGGTAATACATTATGTGGGACTACTCGTTGACAATGATAAAATAAAAAGTGGATACATACATACAAAATTAAACATTAATCCGTACGACAAGGAAAGATGATCTATGATGAAATTAGTAGAATATACAAGTAAGCTTACGTATACTATTTAGTAGAATATTATACTTCAGGCATACCTAAATGGTATGTACCACGGAACCGCTCACGTAATAGTCGCGTGCTAACAAATGAGAGCTTACTGTTTGCTCAGGTGCGTCGGTGTATTCTTTGTTCTCCAAATTATCACCACACACTACATACACTAACGTACTGGAATGTTGAAGATCTTTCGCCGCATTCTTTAGTTCCTTGTCATATTCCAATCTTATAATGGATTTTTAGTGTTGATATGTAGTCAATAGAAAACCAAATCAGTGGCAAAATGTGCACGTCGCAATATCACTGAAGTATTCTTAATAGTGTTGTTTAATGTTTATTCTACATAGAAACATTGGGGAAGTATATGTTATGATGGAAATGCATTGTGGATATCATTTCCTTATATTTGTAGTAGTTATATGCTTAAAGAATATAAAAAATGTGACTGACTGTGACTGTGTTTGACTATGTTGATATTCTTGTAAGTATATAATACAAAGATTGGTAGAGCCGATTATTTACAAGTAAATGAACATCAACGTTAAATATAGATCCGACAACCCTGTTAATTGAATTGGAAACCGAACAATCCTTATTATCCCCAGAAGCTCGCCGTCTATAAACACAAATCTAATAATAGAACTTATGTTACGTACACCATAGTACACGCTTTACAAATTGAAACACGTCATATTGCTGTAGGTACAGTTACTGACGATATGCATGATGCATCTACATCTACTACTTACTGTTCCCTACTTTACTTTTAGGGTTTCATATTCATAAGACAAAAGGACTGGCGGAAAGGCGATCTCTCTGTGTGTCTGTTACAACAAATTAGCTCCAAATGAAGTATAATGTTGATCTTTGGGACATATACGAATTTCCATGACCCACGCCGGAACTTATATTATAAATAATTGTAATTCAATAAAGTCTGCAAAAATCTCCATTCTCTAAACTTAAAGGATTATAAGGTTTTAGTTTTGAACAATCTGATCCGGTCTCTCCAAATGTGATCAACTATAGCCTATATCATTTTTATTCTAAAAAATGACCTTGGTGATGATTAGTTGAAAATAACAAAATGTTAACTTTAAATGAAAGTTGCAACAAAATCTTTTCAGACAACTAAACGAAGTAAAAATTAAAAATCTTAATTTACGCTTCGCGCAGAGTAAGTTGGTTTGGGCAAAAGCTTATTATGCGAGAAAACGGCATACATATTTAAATCACAGGCAGACCCTTCGATTTAATTCTTGTATATAGATAAATCTATTAATAAGGTTGACGTTACCCGCTCTACATTCTTATCTCATCCAAACGCGACTCACGCGAGGACTAACAGATGTTGGATTTTACTACGCGAATGAGACCTCATTACGAATAAGGATCTCATTGTGTTCAAACATTCCATCGATCTCATACGCCACTGTACTTATGTAATGAAGTGTCTGTTGGTTACAAAATGTCATTATGCGCCATACATTCCAATGATGCAGTATTTCCACACATAGCGATATAAAAATAATAAAATGTGATACTGCATTTCCCACTACACTATCTATATTAACAGTAGTAACGATCTGGAACGTAATTGACCAACACAGTTCTAGCGCTATTGTTTTCATAATTAACTCATTACATCAGTATCATGTTCCCTATTACATTATAATATGCGTTGTAGGTAGTCAATGAATAGAATTATAATCACCATGTCAATTATCACGTTTAAGTACTTATAGATTTATTCCTTACGTGTTTATGAATATTTAAGAATACACCGTATGCTAAATGGTCACTGTAAGTTAGACCCCCAATCATAAACCCCCTAGAGCCCCAATCATAAACCCAGGATAAAAAATATGCATGAATAGTCCATCTCGGGTCCAAATCCAAACACTATTCCTATTTGTTGGATGGACAGCAGTGTCCCTTTTCTATCAAGTATTCTTTTGTTAAATAAAAAAAAAGGTGTAAATAATATTTTGTCGAAAGTAGAAGAAATATTATTAATTAGTATGACTAATTAAGATATCGGTATTGTTACAGCTCGTCCAATGATCTCGGCGAGCCTCCCCGGCGAGGCGCTGGTCCAGCTGGGGCAGCTGCAGCTGAGCCACCTCTACCCGCCGCCCACGATGACGCCCGAGTTCCTCGCGCCGCCGCCGCGGCCGTACCCGCGTTACGCGCCGCGGCGCCCGCGCGACCCTATGCCCGCGCCGCCCGCGCCTGCGCCCTTCACGCCCGTGCCCGGGGCCTACACGCCCTTCCTGTCGCACCCGTCCTATGCGCCCTACCTGTACCCGCGGCCCCGCGTGCCGCAGCCGCCCGCGTACCCGCTGCGACACCGCCCGTCGTCCGGGTTCGTGCCGCCGGCGCCGGCGCCCCACTCGCCGCCCGTACCCGCGCCGCAGCCGCCACCACCACCCAGAGAGGTACATTTTCTTTCTACAACTATCTTATTTATCTCTTCGCACTTTCTTCGAAAATCAGTAAAGCAACTCTTGATTTTCCACTGACCATCACATCCACAATTTTCATGGTCGATGCTATTTGCGATTATTTACGACAATTTTTTTTAATTTTTAGTTTCCCGACCCAACTAATAAAACTAAATGAATATTTCAGGAGCCACCTCTAAGTCCAGAGCGTGGTACACCAGCTCCTTACTTTTGCCGCGGGGCGCTCATCCGGCTTGAGGACGGTTCCCTGCGGCGTGTGGAAGAAATGAGGACGGAAGACTTCGTGATGAGCGCCGAACGTAGTGGCGACCTCGCCCTGACACAATGCACGCTGCTGCGGCTCGACGAGCGCGGAGATCGTCTCGCACTCACTCTCACCTATGATAGGAATCGCTCACAGGTTAGTTGAACTAAAGTCTACTAATATTTATAAAAGAACTCGTATAATTCTAGATATCGAGGAATTATTGAAGCGTTCGTCCCTCCATAAGTATCCGCTCCGGAGTTGTAGCATACACAAACCTAGGCTGCAAAGGAAACATAGGAATGCCCCATTCAAATATTTATTTTTCTATACTTTATTTATATTATATGTTTAATCATAGTGCTCGTTAGTCGTTGTGCCACCAGGTTAGATTGGAGTACCATAGAAAATTGCTAACTATCTATAATAACTAAACATGTATGAAGAACACACTATTTGGTTGATAGCCGATAATGTACACGGATGAACGGATATACATAGAGATTCATATTTAAGTAAAAAATCATCAAAAACCTCGAATTTGATTAATAGAAAGACTTCCTATTTAGAGTGGACTGTAGTTTTTAACAAGCATCCTTGTGTTTGCAGGTAGAGCTCGAGTCAACAGTGGAGCACCCGTTCTTCGTGTACGGGCGGGGCTGGGCGTCATGCAAGCCGGAGCACACGTTGGCGCGATACGGGCTCCGCGTGCAGCGGCTGCAGGTGGGCGACGTGTGCGTGTCGCTGGTGGCGCGCCGCCACGCGCCCGCGCCCGCGCCCGCCCCCGCGCCCGCGCCCGCCTCCGCGCCGCCCCAGACGCACCCCGAGAACCTTAGCGTCAAGGAAGACGCGCGGAAACGCCGCTGGTCCGCCTCAGACCTCAGCGAAGATGACCGCCCCCCACTAAAGAAGCGTTGAAATATCCGTTGCTGAGCGAACGATCGCTACGGGCACATTGTGGTTCGATCGTCGAACCTTACGTTTTCGATCTAATTCACTAAATTAAATTCTAAGTGATTATTGGTAATATATAATGGAGGGTGAAATTTGCTTGATAACGGTCGCATCGACCGATGTAGGTAGACAGATCGCCCCAGTGAGTTGACTCGCGTGTTACTAAATGTGTACCGATGATAATTATAATTATTTTCCGCAGCGATCGGTAACCCACAATCGTACGCTTATAATATTCTACTCGGGAACTCTAGGTGCTTTTTACTGTCGGGTGCTTCTATACGCGTTTGTGTACAATATTGTAAATATGTAACTTAAATCAAATGATTATTACACTCCATGACTAACGAAATGTGTCACAAAAAGCGATTTATAGAAACGTAGATGCACGCAGCTGGCAAATTCAAGTGGTTAGACTGCATAAAATGTACGTAAAAGATAAATCTCAATATTGTAATAAAAGCTTAATAATTGTATTGTTGTGAAGATTTATCTCCACTTGACACTTTAAATTATGTAAAGAAAATATTACTTTTCTTGTTTGATACGTTTAATATTATTAAAAATGATTTAAAGTGCTCGTTGCCAGCTTCGTACTATAACAGTGGCTCGGATCGCTATGTGAAATATCATTTTGTAAGCAATGCCATTGTTGAGAGGTTAGCATTTTTACGTGTTTTATATCAGCTAATTCGCGTCTTTTTATTATATTACGGTATAATTGAACAAATCCTTACTAGTTTTGGGCTCATTGCAGTATATATTTAGAGGAAAAGCCAAAGTGAAATAAATGCAACAGATCCTCAAATTTTTTATCATAAAATACAATGAAGTTTATTTCGCGGAGTGGCATATTGCCTAAAGATAGCATAATGCAAAACTATTCGTATACCTACGTGTTTTTAATGCTGGTGTAATTGAAATATACTAGTATATAATTAAATGCTTAGAGCTTAGGCATTATTCTAGGTGAGCTTATGACAATTGACACAATACCACACGGAAAACATTTTTCATTTCTATGGAAGCAAGTAGTGTAAACGAATTCACATCGCACTCAAAGATCAATTATATCTAAAATATAGTAAAAGTTCAATGGTTTCTTCATATTGCAAAGTTCAAATCAGTAAAAACGTCCGTAACGTTGTAATATGAAAAGTTCGTTGTGCACCGCATCTCGACTTTTCGACACTTTATAATATATAATGTCACTCACCTAGGATGATGGTAGGATTTCTAAGTAAGTCTTGCAAAGTGAGCATGCGGTTAAATGTCATAAGAGCACAAATAAAACGCGTAAATTTCTACCAGATCTTAAAGTAGGTTAGATATTGTGATAACTAATGAGATTTAAAGCCAGTCAACTTGACGGGCCGTGCATCTTTTAGACAAAAGTTAAAGGTACAATGAATGTTAGATAGTAGATAGGGATGGGATGTTATGTGCTTAAGTCTTGACTGATTCTAGTTATGTGGGTTTTCCGGTTCTTGTAGTTTATTTAGCAGTCATATTATCTCCATTCTTCCTTATGGTTGTGACTGCAGACATATCCATTTCTTAAAATACGTTACGCGGGCATTCAATGTAATCGAAATCAACCCTGCTGCTGTGTACATTGCGATATCAGTACATTTCTGAACTGGGAAATTCTTCTGACAAATAAATAATTCATGTTAATATAAATATTGTTGATACTATATACTGTAAAAATGAAATATGTTTAATGGTCATGGTTATTAGATGCCATCTCTATTGGTTTTTGACGTCCATGTGTGATACACATAACTTTTCTATGAGAAGATGTATACATAATAAACACACAGTCTGTGATATTTTGTAGTTATTGGTCAGAGTAGGTATGAAGTATTGCTTGAATAAAGAAATATATATGTTTAGAATATTAAGTGCGTTATTGGTAAGAAACTGTATAGTTATTGTATACTCGAAAGTCATACACAGAAATAAAAGAGATGTTACAAGTAGAGTCTGTGATTAATATACATATATCGTTGTTCAACGTAACGACAAACGCATGGCCATATCAAAATCAAATTAATTTTGTATATTGTTAAGTGAGATTTGTAATTACTCTCGTTATTTTTTTCTAAATTTGTTTTGCATAATATGAACGTAAAGTTGCAATAGTTGTAATAGTTATCAATTGTCGACATTTTCACTCAATGTAATTAACTGTCTTGTATATTGTTTGATGTTTCTCAGAACCTGTTAACATAACCGTAACCCATAACTGAAGGTGCAACAGCCGCCGCCGACTCGGCTCAGCGTGGATGTGAATGGTTCGCTTTGTGAGTTTGTTTCATTGTACCGTAAACTGTTACGTGCTTGTTGATTGTATGTTATTATAATAACTGACTATCATAGATTACGCACGCACCGTCGACGACGGTGTTGTAAAAAGTTAATAATTTGTTGTATAATGTATGTAATTCTAGTTTTATCGTCTTTATATTATTATTTGTAATTGTAATGAAAGATCTCATTTTATTAATCGGTATTTTCTAACAAGGCGCTTTCATTAGATCATGACTAAGCCTACCTCACAAACTTTAAGGCCGGCCCCGGGGCCGCGTCGCCTCGGCCCGGTCACAATCAAGTCTAAGCAAGATCTCAATTTGATGAAAATAAACTTTTAAAAAGACTGGGACGCTTTACTGAATGTTGTGGGATAGTAGTTTCTTCGAGGATATTACTTAAATTATGAGATAGGAGCATTTATTTCGTAAACGAGCGTGCAAAGCTCCGGTTCCGACAGGATGGACAATCGTTTAGTACAAAATTCTTTACAAAAAGTATTATTTCCCAAAATCCAAATTCTAAAGTATTACTTAATCAGTGAAGGGTGCTAACGTTCGTGGGTGGTTCGAGCACGATTCCGAACGATACTTTGTTAAGGGCGACCTACGTCGCTTCCATTAGATATATCGGCACAATCAAAGTTCTTCCGCGCCTTCCTATTTATTTAGTGTGTCAATTATATTTAGTACATGGTTCCGTACAGTGAACTGCTGGATGGGCATTCAGGATTAGTTCATTCCCTTGAACATGTATGACATGTTGTCATTTATAGTAGGTATAATAATGACCAGACAATATAATTAAATGTAAAGTATATATATTTTCATGTACCAAATATACCATAATCTTCCATATTTCTGCAGGCTACCGTTATTGTTAATAGAATGATATGATAACTCGCTGTATTTTATTAAAAATATATACTTATCGTTAGAATGCTTGTTATATTTCCAGTTTCAACAACTTATGAACTCTATGCTTTGCTCAATTATTGTCAATTTATTCAAATTACGGTGCAAATTCATCTCAGTTTCTAATGATTACGATGAAATTGCTCCGAAACTGACACTGGAAATTGCTTGATTCTCTGTTAATTAATTTTATGAATGTCTTATCTGATTGCATTGTAATTATAAAATTTGTCTAAGCAATTAAATTCCCCCTGTTCTCTTACGATGGATATTGTCGTGTGTGACCGTCGTGAACAGACGCTATATATTTGCCTACATATTATATTTTATCATTACACGGGAATATTGACAGCGTGTATGGTAGGTGTATTTCAAGTATTCTGCGTGACTGACATGTAGGTTTATATTACATTAATCGCGTTAAACGACGAACGTTACAAGATAATATTGTTTTGATGTTGCCAATGTTAGGTACGGCCAGTAATGGTTCCATAGTCCGTAATATTAGTTTACAATAGCCGACTCGTAACTATATATTTTGACACAAATGATTGTGCCATCCTTAACAGACTTTAGATATCTGTAGGTTATCGGTGTTTTTGGTAAGATGCCGACCAATTTTGAGGCGCGGCCTCAAAAAACAAATATTTGATATTATTGCATCTTACCACAAACAATTTGACGACATATTGAGAACTGTTTGTGTTTTTAAAACATACGACGTTAAATATTTAAATAGTACATAAACACTGTTTTCAATATGTAGCAAAATGTAGAATGGAAAATGTTGTGTCATTTAACTAATAGATAAATAATTATAAAATATTTACAAGACGTAATGTGGGCCCATCATCTTCATCATCATCACAACCCGTCCTCCCACTACTGTGCAAGGGTTTCCACTCAAACTGAAAAGGATTTAGTTCTAAAGCCACCGGTCATCACTAGCTTAAATCGCTTTACTATATTAAACTTTCAGAGAAAGGGAGTGATATATGTGTGTATAATTGGTAATACGGATATTACTACCTTAAACTAAAATCGATCGAGATAGTTACTCAAAAAAACGTTTGAACGTAGTTCAATATAGTGAAGCCGCATTTTTAGCCACTGGACTATCATCGCAGTGAAATCATAATGCGCGCTTATTCATAGACACTACAAACTCGAAAAGAAATTTGCTACATACTAAATGCTGGTAGCATTACCTCCCTACACTTACCAAGTCTCTTCTAATATATTTATAACGAAGTGGCACTTACTAAGTAACTATTACGATTAGTTATCTTCATACACTTTCAGAGCCTTCTCCAGTGTACCTATAATGAGGTTGTTGCTAAGTAGCTATCACGTTAGTGCAACTCGACAATAGTCCCATTAGCTCGGTTCATTATTAATTAATTCTCTTAACAATATGCAACGTTCGATGTATTTAGTTTCCAGCAGAACTTAGCATACTAAAACCGATTCCATAGCTCCGAAATAATACATTTAATGTAGAACTATAATTTTATGTTACGGATTTTTTTTCGCCGGTTCTTCTCCATAGCAAAAGCACCTTGTGAAACGGTAGTTATAATTAGGATTTCAAAGCCGTTCTCGCGAATAAATTCTTCGCACACTGACAAAATACAACTAAATGTTGCTTTACCAACAAGGTCTTAATTATAATATAATTACAAATATGTAACGTAATTGGACTCGGTGGACTGACGATCTTGGTAGTGGGATATAACCGCTGGATTCAAAGAGCCCAGCCCGGTTGGAGTGGCACCGTTTAGAGGAGGTCTATGTCCAGCAGTGGATAACATAATTGTGCAATAAATGTTCATTTTATACACATCAACTGGACAAGTGGCGGGTTTCCACGGTTCGGCTTTCCCGGTCTTTTTTGCCGCGTACCTGTAATTTGTGTATTGATATTCCTACCGATGTATTCCCTGTCGGGTATGTCATGGGGTTCTTCAAGAAAGCTGTAAAAAGAG